>JAVQJF010041263.1:0-30731 GCA_036023855.1 Gadopsis marmoratus
GTATACGCCTAATGGTGTGTGTGCTTCATAACTAGTAACTATCCTGCACTGGGGCCTGTAGTAATAACCTTACACCACTGGTAGGAGCTCATGTGCATCCAAAACCTCTGAAAGTAGCCAGAGTTATTAGATTTCTGTGGATTCTCAGGTCACTTTGAGTGCATTTCTATCTGTATTTATATGAATATGTGTCCCTTTACGAGAAACGTCGCAGTAACAAAGTCTGTTGGTTCCCGTTCTTATGTCAAATTAGGCTGTAACAAGATAAACACTGACATGCTAACTTGTCTCAGCTTGTAATAAATACAGAAGCAGCATTTAATAGGGGTAACCAATCTTTTAATATAATTTTTAATTTTTATATGAAACGCTTCATAAAACACCAGCCCCTCTTAATTGCAGCATGGATGTGCTCTTAAGCATATTCTCATAACTGGACTGAAAGTATTTCAATACACTGCAATAAAAACAGGCAGTTTCTGCTACAGTAATACAATTTTCTGTTTACGTGACGTCACAGAGGTCAAGAGGTCAACATCCAGCAGCTGCCTGCTTCCACGGAAACCATTCAAATAAAACCAAACACACATCCTGTAAATCACAAGTTCATCGGTGCCAAATTCCAACACGTACTGTCCTCTTGGTACACATCAACTTTAACACTTTAAAGTATCCTGGAGGAGTGAAAAGGTACAGAAAGAGGAATCTGACATGCTCTGAAAGAAAACACACAACATCCAAAAGGTTCGACAGCGTCACACTTTGAAAACGCACGGCTTTCACGTCGTTTTGGTAAAGATCTGCGTACACGCTGACCAACAGGGGGGGCGGCTTCATCTCTTCGTCTTTGTCCCCCCGGTGATCACCGATACCGTCTTATAATATGGCCCAATTCACCATATATTTGTCCTCACTTGTGCACGTCTATCTGTTTCTGTTGCCAGATAACGAGAACACGTTAACCAGCTGCTGCTCTCTGGTGCCGAGTCATTGTTTTATGATCACAAGGCTGCAACCAATCAGATGTTCGACGCTGTATAAAACGCTGGAAAAGTGTTTAAACGCCTCGTGCAATTACGTCCCTGATGGCGACGGCGCTGCCGTGCAAGGTGTCGACCTCCGTCGCGTTCAGCGTCGTTGCCCAAGGACACTTCGGCATGTGGGCAGGAGGAGCCGGGGATGGAACCGCCAACCCTCCTGAGCCACATGGTGATGTACAGCAAAACAGAAGAAAGGGCAGAACATCACAATTTAGAGGCGCGAAGCAGCAAATGTTTGGCTTTTGTCTGTTTTGCTTGGAAACATTTATGAAAATAGCTGCAGGTCATTTCGACAAATTGCTTAAAAGGAAAACTCCGGTATTTTGAAACACACAGTCGACAAGTTTTAGGATTCACCCACCATTCAAGAAGAGAAAACAAAGGGCGAGACAGGCGAAACAGAGAGGAGGGAAAACAGATGACGTTTTAAATTTAGTCGGCTTGATGTGAACGTATGCTGGAACGTATCCTGATTGGTCAGCTGTCTGCACCATTTTGAAAGGCAACCTGCCGGAATCTCTCCAGAAAGTCCTCTCCTGTGCTCTGAGGGGCTGGTCAGACTTCGGAGCGTCACATTCCTGCTCCTCCCTGCTTTTAGTTTTCAGTGCAAATCAGTGAGAAAAGTCTTTCCTTCGTCCGTTTTCGTGCTTCGCCCTGAACGAGCTGGAACAAAGTGCCTCCGTTCGCAGGGGACATTTTTTTTTTTTTATTATTATTATTTTCCTGGAAAAAGAAAAACCTCAGTAACAAAACTAGAATCTCCGTTAAAATCACAAGGAAAAATATACACAAATATATGTTTTCAATATATTATGTACATTTACACGAGCTGTTTAAAAAGTCAGTCCGCCTCGTCGCACAGCGTCCAGAAACAAAGCGCCGCCGTAGACGTGAGGCGCCGGTCGGGCTGCTGCTGCCGCTGGAGACGACATCCCACTGAAACACTGAAACGCTTTGTTTGGGGGGTGAAAACTGTTAGTTTGCTCACAAACTCAATCGCAAAAAAAAAAACCCCTATAAGATATTTTCTCCGTCCTCTGCCAGCGAGAAGGCAGACAACGCAGCAGGCCAGTCGGATGTCCAGCAACAACTCGACGCCTCCACAGCGTTCACAAACGCAGGCGGCGCGTTGAATTGTGGGAAATTGTACTACAGCTAATAAAAACTACCTCCAATGTATTGCAGTGTGAACTCAGTTCACCTCACTACTAACTTTCCAGTTGTTGGCGTTCGGCGTAAATCATGATTTGTCCTGAACCTTCAGCAGCGACTTCAAGTGAACGGTCATCTGCTGTCGCCGCCGGCTGCTCTGCTGAGGCTCGTCTTCTCCGACCCAGTGGCTCGGCGGTTTAGGTAAGACGCTGGGCGACGGCGGCTCGCTGAACTTCGCTCCAGCATAGACCTTCTCGCCGTCTTTGAGGTATTCAGGCGCGGCTTCAGCGGGCGGCGTGTCCGTGGCCTTCGGGCTGTTGGCGGCGTGGAGGGGCACTTTCTGCTCTCGGAGCGGAGGCTGGTGGAGGGAGGGGGGCTTGTTCGGGCTGCCGTCATCTTTCTTCTTGGTGGGGTGAGGAGCGCCGGGGCCCTGTTTGGGCTTGTGGCTCCGTGGGATCACGTTCTGGGTGATTTGATCGTGTCTGGGCAGGATGCTCGCAGGTCGGCCGCCTGGCTGCATGACCCCGCGCTCCAATCTGCCACCTTTGGATTTCAGCAGCTAAGACACAAGAACAAGCTCCTGTTAATCCAGTTATCGGACAAATACAACAATTCTGTTACTGAGCAAATCAACATCATCACGCCGAGTTCAACACCCGCGTACTGCAGAGGAGACGTCAATGCAATAACTGTTAAACCGACTTAGTTTAAAAAGACAACAACCCACGTCTTCATTTATTAAGTCGTCTTCTCTAGATTGTTTTTACACCACGTTCTGGGCGTTTAGGTGATAAAGCTGAATACAATCCCCGCGTCACACAAACACACTGTGACTGCGCAGCTTACATCAGTCGGCCGCCTGCAGGAAGAGGAAGCCAGGCGACTTCGCCGCACGTCTACTTTCGATTCTTCACAACAAGGATTAATAACTGCGTCATTTCAACCTGCAGGGCCTTTAAACAGCCGCTTCAGCTTCACTTCAAATCAGACGTCAGCAGACTTCATTTGCGTTCTTTGACACTTTATGGGCACATGGCTTCATGTAAATTGGGCTGCAACTAACTGCTGTTTTCTTCTGGGTTAGCAGACATGTCTGGTCGGATACTTGCGAAAAACAGCCTTTTTTGTTTTGTTCCACAAACTCACAAATATTCAACACAAACATGCACATTTGAGGTCGAGTTTGGCCACTTTTAGTTCAAAAGAAGTAAGACACGATGCCCTGATGGTTGATTTAGCCATTTAAAGGCCTGATGTACCAGCTGTGGATTAAAGACAGTGAAGGAGGACAGATGTGAACACAGTTTGGGGGCTTTGTGTTAAGACGGATTAAGGTGATTTCACTGATCGGAGGCCACGTTAGGTTCAAACAGCCGATCTGTTGATCTCAGCGGACAACAAACCCGGAAGTTACCTCTCTGTTGGCCCCGTGTTTGTGCTGATCTGGGACCAGTGCGCCGGCAGGGAGCTCGGCGGCGGCCAGCGCGTTGTTGTTGTTGTGATCCGACAGGCGGACGTTGGGGCAGTTCCTCGGGGGCTTCTGGTGCTGCTGGTGGTGGTGCTGGAGCAGCAGCTTCCTCCCCTTCAGCCTCGCTTTGTTGCCCGTGTTCACCCCATCGCTGCTCTGGACGAACGGTACCGGGTTGTTGTTGTTGTTGTTGTTCTCGACGACGGCCTCACCGCCGCCGCGCGCCGCACATCCGTCCAACATGTCTCTGGAGTGGCGGAAACATAAAGACGCAGGGGGACTTCTTCTTCTTCTTCCTCCTCCTCCTCTTTCTCCGCCGCAGCAGCAGCTAACTTGTTGCGGCGAGCTAACAGCGTCACAAGCTAACCGCGAGCGTCTGATACACGTTCTTCTTATCCGAGTTTCTCTCACCCGGAAGTAGCTGCGTGACGAATGTAACGTTACACTGTCGCCCCGGGAGTTACTGCTTGTTACTGCTTGTTACTGCTTGTGTCTCTTTGTGTCTCCTGCCAAAGAAACAGTCGACGCTGGCGAGCGTGTTACAGAAAGTAGCACACGTGTTAAAGTTAGCCAGAATACACGTGGCTTCCGGTGACGTTTTTCCAAAATAAGATGTGTATTGGCGGAAAAAGAAAACGCAAGGAAAACAGGGGACGTTCTTTTCTCAGATTAGGTGGGATATACAAGTTAAAAACAGGGGGACACATGCGGAATTAAGTATCGTGTTTTACAACAATAAAGGGGGAAACATGTCTCCTCTCTATCAACAATACATTTTCAAAGATCCACTGCTTGTTTCCAGTGTTTTGCTGTTAAAATGTCATTTTTATTATAATATATAAACAGTAAACATCGCTGTGTCTCCTTTCCAGTATCTGTCTGTTAGTCCTCCGTCGTGGAAGTATTCAGATCACTGATTTAGGAAAAAGTAGTAATAATACCACAATGTAAAAGTACTTTGTTTCAAGTACATGTCCTGCATTCAAATTTATACAGAGTGAAAGTACAAATGTATTGTAATATTGTACTGATGGTGTCAAATATAAAAGTACACATAATCAGGCCTGTGGCTAGTACTGTAGAAATACTGTTGACTACTTTGAATTTGAATTGTTTAAATATATTTTTCATAAAATTAATTTCTGGGAGAAATATAGCCAATGGATGTAATTTGTTTTTCCTTTTTAATAGTCAAATATATATATTTGCAGTACTGTGCTGTTTTGAAGGCAAAAGGTAGTAACACCAAACATTTATTAGATCTTTCTTTTGTTCGCTCACTTATCATTTTGTTAATTGATGAAACTAAACTATTAACACTTTCATTTTTGAAAGCATTCTTCATTTACAGCATTTTTTCACACCTGCCTAAAACCTTTGCACAGTACTATATGTACTCGTTAGGGTTATTAATCAGAGGTGTCACTTCGGAGGATCAAAAGAGCCTTGGTACCTGATGTGGTGTGATTGTCTGATCAGGAATATATTTCTGTTCAGCTAAGTTTGTCACAAGGTAACAGCACTTGTCTTGATGAATACGAGAGGATTCACTTGCATGTGCTGAGATATGGTCAATGGAATGGCTGCATCGCTCAAAGGAGCTTTAATGTTGTGAAAATAGAAAAAAAGCTGAGTCCCTTTGGATTTACATACTTTCTGCCAAAGTCATGTAGTGATCAGCATTTACTACTAATGATTTGTTAATTCAGTGTTGTTGCGTTGTGCTGAATGTAAGTCACTTACCGGTTGACAACGATAGCCAAACATTATTGATGTACAAATGTAAAGTGCATTCTGAACTATTCACTTTGCTGCCTTTTAATGCGGCCCCTGTGTACTCTGAACATCGTGGGGGTGGATAATAAGTGAGACTAGCACAGTGGTCCATTAGGTTATTAAGCTGAAGTGGCTTTTTTAGGAGACTGCTACCACTGTACTGAACAGGCTTCTAAACAGACAGAAAGGTTAATGGGCAAAATGTGTGCTGAGTGCCGTTACTTGACATAGTTGGGCTGGTTGTCAGTCACTACTTGTTCTCTAATGCCAGGATACACAGACACTGACACCCACACACTGTCTTGAGGCGCGGGTGTCGCACCGCAACTAATGTGTCAATCCTTCACTTGCACTGGTCCCCGGAGCCCTGCGGCTTTTGCTTGAATGGCAAGCTTATGTCTCGCGTACGTGTACACTGCTCAGTCAGTGGCACTGGTAGTTTAGACTCAGTGTGGCACACAGATACACATGCGTACACATAGATGATATGTTTCACCGTTAGTGTTGATGCTGATGTGTCCTAATGCAGTTCGCCTTTTCCTCAAACTCTGAAGAAGGGAGGGCTTACTTTTTATTTCCATCAGTGCTTTGCAATCATTTACTGCAAATAAGAAGTCAGACTGACAGCAGTGCAATCAGCCTGTTTCTGCTGTCTCGTGTGATGTCTGAACAAACAATGTCATGCTCACATCTTACTGCATTACCAAACTACGTCTCAAGGCTTTAATAAAAATCTATTATCTTTGACCTTGACTTTCTTCGAGGGAATCCAACAGCTTCTCAATACTCCGAAAACAGCAGGCGATAACATATCGTCATTCACTGCCTTAAAGCAATGTAAATAGATATGAGTAAACATACAGGCTGGCTAATGTGCTGTGATTAATTAGCCTTTGCTGTCTGTCTGATTGGGAAACAGCTCTCAAGCTAATTATGAAAAGTATCTCATTAGCACAGTAGCAGTAAGCCCAGTACAGTGTGTAGATGGAGAAGCATGAACACAGAAATGTGTTTATTAATGAGAGGAATGAGAAGGGTTTGTTTGAAAGTTGAAATGTGTTGTGTTCACAGATGGGATAAATGTGTGGAATTGAGATGAATAGTATCATGAGCAGAGAGGATAAGGGTTAGGGCTACAGTCAGTGTGTCTCTGTAAAACACAAGATGTCAGTTGTATTTATGTAGCCCAATATCACAAATCACAAAAGTGCACAATGAGCGTTACAATGCACATGATGACAGGGCAAATTAAACAATTTCACTCTTAATATGAAAAGAATAAATCCTCACATGCAGTATCTTTGCATTCGGTTACCTGCTTTAGTTAAGCTGTCACTGCGTTTGAGCTCTGACTCCTACGGCTTTATCACTTCCATGAGGCGAAATGTTCCAAATTATGCCAAAAGCCCCATAGTGATCTCATAAATGCGTGAGTCTAAAATGAACTCATCTTCTGTCAAACTGTATAAATGGAAACTACAAGTCACTTTCATCTGAGCCTATCGCTGTTGAAAAAAAATAGATGTGAAGTTAAGGGAGAAAGCTCTCTGATGAGAGACCCTTTATGCCTTTTACAGCTCATTTCATGAGCTGAATGAAAATTGGGAGGGGCCAGGGGGCTCCTTTTTAATAAGGCAACAGTTTTTTTTAGCCCTTTTTTTTCTTCCTTTTTTCAGCAGGTGCCGTTGTGTCAATTCCCTCAAAAGCCCCGACTTCAAAGCTGGTGCTCAAAACCATAATTAAAAAGTAACAGATTGAAATAATTTTGCAGAGAGATAGTCTATCTAAAAAGAAAATCCTTTCCACAAGGCTTTCAGATGCCTTTATCCCATCCGTGCTTTCACAGGCTGCAATTCAGCTCTTCCTTCCTTTTTTCGTCATTTTGCTTGTATTCTGACCTGGAACAAGCCCTTACCTTCTTTCCTCCTTCCTGTGCGATCACACTTTGCTTTTCATCTTTACTCATAATTTCCACCTGCCAGATTTCATCCACCACCAGTGCATTCAGGGTTGGGGTGGCGCCCATTTCCCAGCACTTTTTGGTTTCTACATCAGATTAGATCTATTTTTGACATGGTGTATGTAGGGCCAATAAGAAACAGGTGGACAGGACAAAGTTTGTCCAAGATGAGGACTTTACTCACCCAGCAAACTGCAAATTCAATCTCAAGCACAGTGTTACTCAGTGGTACTGTTACTTGTGCAAACTTGTTCCTGCAGACTTTTGAGTCTAAAAGCACAGGCAGCATAATGACTATCTTCCTTCTGGCATTTGGAGTGCCCTAGACTTTGGCTTCAAGACAATGGAGCCATCACTCTGGCATTGTTCACATACTCATTTATTAATGAAGTACTGAAATGCAATCTGCTTCCTCACTGAACCACACAGATGAGGAATATAGTCTTTGTAATGAGATTTCTTTTCAAGGCTTCTACCTTTTTTGTCTTGTGATGAGTTACAGAAGTGGCAGAGGGGAGCAAGTGGAGTTAGTGCTGCGACTCACTCCATTGTTCTTTCAAAAGGAAGCAAAAAGGAGCACACGTTTTTTTTTTCCTCTTGAATGCAGCATTTCCAGTCAACTACCTTCTCATCCCACTGAGTAACACAGATGCTTGAGTGTTGTAGTTGCTTTAAAACTGAGGCATTCACTGCTATTGAAACCCAGAAACTGATTTGTGAGCCGTTCTCCTTTTTATCATTGCACACTCCATGTCTGAAGTGGGTACATTTGCTTCTGTTCCACTGAAATTCTGCCATTCAAGGATGATATTGTGGCTTTGTTGACACTACAAACACTCATGACTTTAAGAGATGCAAATTTGCTCTTGCAGATGTTCCAGGTTCTTTTTTTTCCACTTTAAGCCTTTTCTTTGAGTGTCATAATATAATTAGAGCTGTCTAGCAGGGTGTCAAATGAGGCCATTAGTAATTTTCGGGGACAATAAACAATACTGTAAAACTGTACATTCATTGCCACCAACTAATGTTAAAATGATATTAGAATTGATATAGACATATTACGTTAGACATACTATATCTTCATCTGAATGCACTATAAACAAATGACAATTTAGGAAATAACAATAAGAAAATGTAATGAGGGCAATCAAAAACTACACCCCTTTGTTTAATCCACAAGCTGAAAAATATTTATTTGAAGTCAACTTAAAAAAAACATCTATATATATATATATCACATGTAGTGATGCTAGCCACATGTGATACTTAAAAATGGGTTTTCATTGCATTCTGAGGTGCAAGTAAATTTAGTGGCAACTGCTGTGTAAATGTCATGGTAATGATAACATTCAGACAGAATCAGGCGTCGCTGTGATTATTGCAGGGTTGTGCGGTGGTGTGGGAGTGTCACATGCTAACAGTGATCCCAGCTTGAAGAGCGATACAAGCCAAGCGACTACACTGCGATTAACGTCTTTGTACTCTCTCGTGGCTGGGCTGAACAGCTGATGTACTTCAGTCATCATCGATTGGCCTCTCGTCCGTCTTCACAGTTGCCCGGTAAACTGCCGGCGTGATTGGCAGCGTGACGTCAGCTGCATTTCTCCAAAGGCTGATTCTGTTTTAACCTTTTGCCATATGCCGGTGCTTTTTTGTTTTTAATTTCGGCACCCTCTGCGTCCCGCACCGCCGCAGCCTAAATGCAGTACCCTTGTTCAAACGAATGGGAAAACCAGCGTTTTCGCCAAAGTGCCTGAGTCTATCTGAATGTAGCCCAAGTCGCAATATCAGAAATCCCCTAAATTCATCCTGTTCACAGCTATCCGTCTCCCCTGCTGCTGAGCTAAAATCACAAGGTGTGAAACTCCTTACCACATGTATGGTTCTTAAGATAAAACTGCATTTTCATGAATATTACATTGAAGTGTCACATGCGATCAGGAAGTGTGAGTAGCGCAATGTGCAGAGAGCACGTTTGATGAAATTGATGACACGTTTTTTCACGTGTGCATTTGTGCTCAATGCCTATTCTGTATATATTTATAACTTTGCCGTTGGTGTATTTGTTGATGATTAGTATTCAAGCCTCAAGGCTTCCAATTAAAGTGTCAACAAAACTGTCATGAGCGCTCCTCCTGGGAGAGAACAGTACAAGGGAGAGGACCAGAAGTCATCACAGTCTGTGTTACGCTCCATGGTGCTCGTCTAGGGTATCGGGCCGAACGTACACATAAGACATCGAAATGGGAAAAGAAAGTGACCAGGGTGTAGGTTCGATACACCGTGGTCACTTTCTGTGGGTTTCTGAAGAGAAAGTGAGGTCCCCTTTCTTTTTGAAATTTGACAGCTTCCTCTCAGCTCCAATCCCCCCCTCCTTCCTCCTGTCGTCATTTCATTACCTAGTTTTCTTTGCTTACTCTTTGGAGGTGGAGAGGTATCCAGCGGACATGCACTTTATCCACAGTATGTGTGTGAGTCAGGCTGAAAACAGAAGATTTCATTTGATGACGCAGTAGTGAGGAATATAAGACACACTGCTCTGTAAACAACCTCACCAAAACTTCAGTCGGATCTGTTTAGACCCAAGCGTGCAGACAGACACAAAGGCTTTCCATTTTTGCTGCGGAATGTGTAAAAGTCAAAGATTTCAATTTAGTGACGCACAGTCCCGTTCCGCTCCACTCCTTGATTTACTTTGGTACTACCTTGTTAATACTTTAGTCTTTCACTTGCTCTAGATTTTTACTTAATGGGCGCAATCTTCACACAAGGGCAAGGAATTGTCTGTCACACTGAATTAAAAAGCAATGAACTGCAGTTATTAAACATGACCCAGGAGAGTACGGAGTAATGGACATAGATAGAAACATAGAAGGTAGTCAGAGCTTTAAATGTAATACTAATCCCCCACCCACATCCATGTAGTTAATTCCTGGATAGCCTTGGTTCTTAGACCAACATTAGATCATTGCCCCAAATGAATCGCGGCCTTAATCACCCGACGGCGAGGTCACCGCAGAAAACATCCGCACCCTTCTCCTTTCACATTCGATGGATGGCAGTGATTTTTCAATGTGAGATGTGGAATTTATGCATTTCTATGCAGGCCTGTCAGCGCTGAGGAGTTGCGGTGATGCTCACAGCCAGAAGCTCCCATCAGCCTCATCAGGCTCGGCTTGCTATCGCCGCGCTGGTGTTTTATCTTCTATTCTTTAAGTGTCAGCATGCCTAATATCATTTCCACATGTTCGCACACTTGTATATCAAAAGGCTCAATTAACTGAGAGATGCACCAGGAGGAAAACGACAGCTGAAGAAACAAAACAATTAAGGAATTATGATAAATTGCAAGAACATCAAGAAACTGCACTGTGATTTAGCAATCCTTCATAACTGGTGACATATGGAAAGAAGGCATTTTTGCTGTAAAAATGACTTTATATGGATTGGCTTGTGGTGGTGGAAGTTATGTATGAGGTGGGATTTTCCTTTCTGTGTTATAATGGAATACGTACACAGACCTGACATGTTTGCTTAGTAAGTGATGAATGAAGGCTTCCAGCAAACATGAAAAAAATGGATGCTTTAAATAAACAAAGATTATACAAAACATGACAGGAAAACGTCAGGGATAATTAATCGCCTAGGATCACTCAAGATGACAGACAATATCCAGGAGGCTGCATATCAAGGTTATTTACCTGGAAGGAGAATACATTAAATGCATCAGGTTTATATTGCATGAGCTGGTTTCGCTTTCTGTCCCTGATCACACACACACACACACACACACACACACACACACTCAAGCACACACATACAGTAGATGAATGTTTCTGGCTGTACACCTTTACAGTTCAACAAGGTCCTGCTGTTCCCTCAGGGAAAACACAACCACTACATCTCCATGGAATATTCATGTATTATGAGTATTATACTAATCCTCATGAATCACAATGTTTTCCTGTGTGGTAGCTCACTTCAGACAATCACGCATGTGCGCCCCCCAAACCCTCGACAACAAAGCCATTAGATTTGCGGCAGGCAGAGAAAACATGTTCCTCTAAACACGGCAGAGTTTTGAGTGCAGTACAAAATATAGTTATCTGATAGAATGGGAACAACAGGAGCCTCCGGAGGGGGGGAAATTGCTGGCTCCAACCTCACAGTCATAGAGTTTCTAAAAGGTACAAACAAGATGAGTCGCACGAGCATTGAAGGGTCTGGTTTAGATGGTAGTAATTGGATATAGAGAGCTGAGACAGAGTCGTCTTATTTATATATTTATAATTTTTTTACCTCTTCCTGCTGGTATAGATAGCCTCGTAAGTGCTATGTCGCAGGACCCTGCAGTGAGACGCTTGCAAAATTTCTGAAAATTAAGTGTACAAGATTGGCCACCGAAATCCAATCTGCTCCCAGCCTCAGTCATTTTGTAAAGTTGACGGTGCCTGGGAACTTGTGACAGTCCAATTAAGGACATTTGCATATCGGGAGGCTTAAATTATTGTCATCCGCTGGAGCATAAAATGGGGGTGCGACTCAGGAGGAGATAGTGGTGATCTGCACTCGTAGACCACAGAGGAGTATGCGTGGTGGGGGCTTTGAAAAAAAAAAAGAGTGAGAGATGCTTTCATTAGCTTACATGCAGTATTATTGTACACATTTCCTTTACTCATTCCCCAACTCACTCGTCCTCCTTTATTGTCCACCCCTATCTCTCCCTTCTTAGTCTTTCATCCCCTGTTCCATTTAAGGCCTCTGCGTTCTCCCACCTCCTCAATCCCTCCATCTTCTCCACCTCTTGCTTCCAATGGCTTTAGTCCTGCTTTCAGTTTGTCGAAGTCTTCACTATTTAGTACATGTTAAAATTATCTTCTGGACAAATGGGCGGCATGGTTGTGGATCGTAGCTGTGAAATGCTCCATTACCAAGAATAAAAGTGGATTTTATTCCGCCTCAAACAGTGAGCTCCTTCCACTGTGTGGTATAAAAATCCCCTTTTATTCATCTCATTCTTTTCCCATCTTTGCCTGGGGCATGTGTACGGTTTCGGCCTTATGTCATGGAGGCACAACCAACAGGAGGTGCAGCACAAGTGAAGGTATATGTCAGGTAAGAGACAGCAGCAAGACCTTGCAAGGAATGACTGCAGGCTCTACATACAGGCCACACAAGGCACGTTTGTCTGTCTTCTCCTCTTTGCTTTACATCAGCACCAGTCTGCCCTGGCTTCCCACCTTTATATCTGTGCATCAGAGCCCAACTGCAGGATCTTACATCACATTCCAACAACTCCACACCTGCATGGCATCTGACTGTGTGAAGTGTTAGCTCAAGATTCCCTGTATGCCATTTTGTATAATGATGATGATATGTTCATCTGCTTCAACTGCTTATAAAACACTTCAGACATAATCATGCTCTTACTCTTTGAACAGCGTGGCACATAGCTTTCATGGCAAACAGGTGCAGTGGCAAACCACAGTACCCTCCACACAATAACTTATTTATGTCCACACAATGACTCATGGGTTGCTGAAGTTTGCTACACCAAAGGTGACGTAGAGTGCAAGGCAAAGGGAACACAACAGTTCCCTTCAGGGGCACTGATGTTATCAATTTTCTGCTTCATCACATGCCCATTATTGTATCAGCTGTATACAAAGCCGACCTTTTGTCCTCTTGGCAGTGTTTTACTGTGTTTTTTTGGGTGTTTTAACTTCAAATTCCCAACATTTAGGAGTAACAAGTCATAAAATAAACATGACTGAGAGCCAAGAATTTGCTTTTCATTCTAAATGCTTTACACGGAGATAAAACATTACAAAAACCAGTATAAGAGTGCAAGTGTGTGGGGTTTGTCTTAACCATAGTTTATTTGCCACAGAAATCAGTCTTTCCCTTAACCAACCACTTACAAAGCACAGAAAGCGTGGATTTTAAAAAAGGTTGGTGTTGAACGTAAAACAAATTCATTAATAAAAACAAAACAACCCAGAAAAATCATCATTGAATGCAATCCGGAGTTTTTGCAGAATTGACTTCCTTGTCTGGCAGAACATTTCGTGGATTCATTTTGTTGTTATGTAATGTACTTCCTTATTTCTTACATTGGCTGGCACTGAGAGACATTTCTAGCACAGCTTCAAATGAGGCTTATTGAAGAACCTCAAAATCAAGGAGCAGGAGCGTCTAACCATTTTACAAAGAGAAGTATTTTGCAGAAGAGACATTTCTGTTCCAGTTGGAATCCACAATCTGTGGAAAGTAGACTCTAAAAGACAATGGTCTCTTCTGTGGCTTTTTTTTTTGGAACTTGAACACAGTATAGGCACCTTTTCCTGAAGAACTGCTATGTAATCTGCAGTGTCTCTCCTGAACAGCAATATACACATGATAGTATTAACCCAGCTGACACTCTTGACTGTCACTAAAAGACTACATCATCCACTAACGTTAGCACATATAGGTCAGGTCCTCAGTGAGGACACTCAGTGATATCTTGGTGAGCTTCAGCTCAAAAGAGCCCACAGTAAAAGGCCTGACCTGGCACTGGAATGATGTAGACCGTCTTTAGTTTTATTCACCTGAATTTGTGCCAGAACCACATGCATTAAAATATGAAAGCGAAGCACTCACTTAAAGAGGTGAGGAGTGGGGGAGGAGGAGGACGTTCAACTCAGGCCAAATTCCCAATAAACATTTTATCGTCTGAAGCCATGTTGCATGTACTGAATGCAATTTGAATGAATGCAATAACACTGGGCACACTGGATAAGCACAGTGTTATGCTGTCAGCGTCCGCGTATTCGCGGTGTCTCGTCCCTCTCTGGGATGGCAGGGATTTTGCAGTGCCTTCAGATATGGCATTTGGGAACAACTACAAACACTTTTACCTGTAGATGTGGTCGAGGACACATTGTTCAATCTAGTTCATTTTAAGTGCATTGAACCCTTAAGTGT
This sequence comes from Gadopsis marmoratus, assembly GCA_036023855.1. Taxonomy (NCBI): domain Eukaryota; kingdom Metazoa; phylum Chordata; class Actinopteri; order Centrarchiformes; family Percichthyidae; genus Gadopsis; species Gadopsis marmoratus. The sequence goes on from JAVQJF010041263.1 coordinate 14,363, forward strand.
AGCGAAAACAGCAAAGAATCAAAAACAGAATGTGTTCTCTTTTGCCGATCGCCTGTCACATGCTGCATGTGTCTGCCAACACACTTTCACTTTGTGGGCTGTTAAATGTGATATGCACTATGTCCAGAGGATATTGGGAAAAAAGAAGAGACAAACACATTAGAAAATAATTAAAATAACCCCCATCCACCCTCCTGTAAGATACCCTCCCCGCTCAACCAATTATTTCACAAACAAGACTGCATTAGCTGCTCTGGCATTCTACAACCTCTTCTCTGTGTCACTATGCAAAGCCATGTTTCAGCCTTAATCAGACCCATTTATAGGGGTGGCCGGCTCTTGATAAGTAATCGTCAAGTGTCTGAGGATTTTATCTTGTGCATTTAATCACAGGCTTGGGCTTTACAGCCCAGATCCTCCTCTACCTCTCAGCTCTCCCCAAATAAAATCGACGGCTCATTTTCAAGGAGCGCCTTGTGGCTTATCAGAGGTGATATTCTGTCTTCACTTCCCCTCAGGCCTGTAAACTGAATGCATTAGTAATGAATCACTCTGCAACCATACCCAAGTGGACAACAATTTGTGTCCATCTCTTTCCACTAACTCGGTCTCTTCCACCACCCTTATGTGAGACCTAAGGGATTTCTGGAAGAGATCAAATCATAGCTGAAAATAGGGTGGAACCTGCTCATACATGATTGTCAATGAGGATGAGAGCCAACCTAATACCATATGTGTGTCAGACATGCAGCATAACCCTGCCCATCAGCATTATTGTAGTTTATTAGGGTAGCACCTTAGCTGGCAGCTGAACAATTGTGTTTTACTTCTGCTGTTGCCCGATAGTGTCATTTTTATGCTCCTGGCTCTTCCCTGTCATTTTCCCCTTGCCTGATCCCTTTTGGGATACTGACGGTTACACACAGACCGAGGAATATGAAAAAGACTCACTGCAGCGCACTCTTCATTGGTGCTGTCATACTTCATTGAAATGAAAAGCCAGAGGGAAGTGTGAGAAGCTGAATACCCCCCCCCCCCAAAGAAGAACGAATAAGGAGGTAAAAATGTACACATGAGAAAAACGAAGGGTTCGGACGTTTATCATCATCCACTTGACACACAAGAAAGGCGACAAGCAGCAGTGATAAAAGAGACACGGAAAGTGATAAATGTGGCTGGAGTGTAAACTTTAATGGCCCATCCTTGGATGGGAGCAATTTGCCAATATTTAATTAACTGTAATGTGATCAATCAGAGTGTTAAAGGATGGAGCTGTTTCGGCGGGGCACTCTGCCAGCCACACTCATCCTATAGCTCATTTAGCCTTGAGAAGGCTCCAAGGAAATGCAGCAATCAACAAAAGCGGCCCTGGGTTGGGTCTGGAGGATCCCATTGTCACTGCGCTGACAACAGCTGTATGTTTCCCTTGTAAATCATCGCTGATGTTGTGTCATTTGTTGGGATTTCAGGCCTACATCACACAGGGGCACATTTTTGGTTAGGACTTTTGTGTTTGTGACATTAATCTTGTATGCTCACGAGATCATTTGTTTTCCTAATGTTTCCCTCCAATTTTCTCAATGTTTGACATGGTGGATTACTTTTTTTTCCCTTTTGAAATCTTCACCTCTTCAAATTGCCCTTGTTTTTGTCCTGAATGCAATGTAAAGAAAACAAGTTCAGCTCCACATTTGGATGTGTAGTCCATCTCTAGAGAGCCTGCTGCCTCAGTTTTTAGTTATTAAAAGATTTGTATCTCTTTTTTCCTTCTAGCTGTACCTTTTGTAAATGCCTGGCCGCAGACAGCTCACTCCCATGTTCCCATCACAGTGGAGAGCACTTTAATGAGAGTTTTTGATAGCTGAAACTGTCCATTAATCTCTTTTTGTCAATGAATGATATAGGATTTATAATTATTTTTCAACTTTTAGCGAAAAGTCACCAGTATTGGGATTAGAAGACATTATCTGCCTGATACATTGTTCATTGACTTGCCTTCATTATTACTTTCCCCTGAGGAACACATGTTGACATTTGATGTCTGGTGTCTAGGCTCTGCTGTTGTCTCTCCCCACAAGAATACACCAAGTTCAGCACAGCAGGGATTGGGTAGGGATGATCATTACTTACCCCGAACTAACTTTGAACAGGTGGGGTTTACGATATGCTGAAAGGACAAACAGCAGCAGCGGAGAGCACTTTCATGTTCACCGATTTGGAGTCTTGCTAGTTATTTGATCAGTATCTTTTTGGCAATGCTGGATATGCGTATTTGTATTTATTTTTTAATCTTAAAGGCATTTTTGACTGATACATTGTTCCAATCCTACAATATAGAGGTGCTCTGTTACAAAATGGTATTTGTAGAGCAAATTCACATATATCAATATGCATGGTTTTGTCAGAGCCTCTGCAAAATCAAACTAAATGCCCATAAGACAAAAACAGGAAGAGGAGCAAAAGAGGCTGTGATTTATTTAGTCCTAAAATAAAAGTTACATCAAAAGAAAAGGTCACTCCATGGCCACAAGAGAGCCTTGACCGAAGACGCCATTTCTGTGGCCTGCAATGAGACCGCTTGAATAAACATCTGACAGCTTCTATTTTTCAGATTACACCATGACGTATTTTGAGATAAACCTACTTTACACTCACAGCGCCAAGACCTTTCGTTTCCCTAGCCTTCCAAGGTCAGTCATACTTTGCTATGCATGTGTGCGCTTGTAATTCAAAGCAGCTTCTTCTTCTGGCTATTCATCTCAAATCCGACAAATAGATAGATAGATAAATAAATAAATAAAACTCACATTTCAAGCCCACCCACTATTCTTCTGGCTGAAGACTCCAGTGATGCTCACCGTGCTGTCTGTCAAAACTACATTCCATCAATAGAATAGCACCTAAAACTGTCAGGGAAGATAGACAACGGTCAGTCTAAGTGTAAATGAAGTGCAAATTGATGGCATATATTATCCCAACCTCAATTTTCTACTTGACCTTTATAACTCACCACCAAAAAGTAAGGGCCCCCATGGTTTCCTTTCGGTTGAGTTCCCAATCTGTCATTGACGAGCGGGAGAGACAGTGAGGTTAGAACCCTTTGACAAAAAAAATATGTGAAATGGCTAATAAAGGTTTGGCTGATTAAAATAAAAAGGTAATAAGATTCCTGCATGTGCAATAAAATAAAGCTGGATCGGGTATAATTAAATTGTCTTCGAGATTTAGTTTATTCGCTGCTCGTTTGTTCCCTGTTAGAGCTGCAAGAGGAGGAGATACAGTGACAGGCAGGATTAGAAATTGGGAACAACAGAAGGGCGGTCGTAAAATCAAGTGAGACGCACAGATTTCTTTGCGGATGGATGATGATACCGCATTCATTTTTCGTTTTCTTGATTTCATGATTGAACACATGCAAAGCAGGACTAAACAAAAAGGTACATGGAACAATGTGCCTTGTGGTCATAATTTCACAGACGTTTGTTTTTACTTTGTTCTCATGCACCTAAATGAACAGAATGAAAGCAGAAAATTAACTAGATACATTGAAACAAAGACAAAGAGTCTACAGCCGTGCCTGAAGCTCTGTGCTCAATGCTAACGTCAGCATGCTAATATGCTCACAATGACAGACAAGTTGATGTTTAGCAGGTAGTGTTTACCATGTTCACCATCTTGCTTTAGCGTGTTGGAATGCTAACATTTGCTAATTAGCAATAAATGCTAATATACACGTAAGGCTAATGAGAATATCATTTTTTGTCATAAACCCAAGTATTGGAAAAGGGAAACATTGACCAGACGATGGTGCCATATGAAAAGTCAAGGGATAACTAAAATTATAATTATTATAAATTCACCCTGTGGGGAAAATTAATGTCTGTCAAAAAGTGACTCCACCCGCTGCTGGGAACTTAGATTTAGAACCCACAGGTGAATGCTGGACTGTAGATGGGGCTTATGAAATGCTGTATTTGCACAAGTTGGTGTGGCGGAGCCCGTGATAGTAAATTCATGCAGCTGCTACAGAATAGCTTTCAGGTAAGCAGCACAGCAGCAGACACGGAAGAGCAAAAGAATAAACAGAGCACTAATTTTCTGTTAAAAAAAGTGGCCCTCACTTGAATTAACATTGGTGAATTTTGGGCAAATGTGATTATATACATCATACAGTGTAATCAGTACTGTATTGTGAGCCTACATAAAAATACATTTGACAGTAGTTTACCTTTACTGGGCCAATGATGGTTAAAGGATTCCAACTGAGTCCTGGCTATCAGTCCTGCTGTAGGACCTTGCGGTTGCGTTCTCACTTGATTATTTTTCTGCCGTTTTTACGTTCATGTCCTGCAGCTACTCTGGTCTTTGTGGTATGTGCTCTTCTGTCAGTCCACAGTGGATGCCTCCAGTCACAGTATCATAGTGCTGCAGCTGTTTTATACTGTCTGCCAGGGCACTTTCAGTTCAGCTCACCCAACGGCCTGATTATCACTCTTTCAACCTTAATGGCCCAATAACCTGTGTACACACACACACACACACACACACACACTGACAGAGGTACACCTCCACCACCACAACCACCAAAGTAAGTGATTGATCAGCACTGATTTATTCCCTGTGGGAGTATGGGTTAATTACAGAGGGCTAATCAATAACGTCCACTAAACGATGACTCAAAGGCATCTATGTGTGCATGCGTGAAGCCCCTTGGGGATAAGTACAGTCTTTGCACCTGCATGATGGATGGTGTGAGTGTTTTAGCCATCAGCAGTGTTTTACAGGCTGCGAGTGGTCGTCTCTCTGAACTGACCCTTTGACAGGCAGCCTGGAGCTGATCCAGCAGCTGGCAGGCCTGGATACAGCTGGACTAATGACAACGAACAGTCAGGAGAGTGCCTGCTGTACTAATGATAAAGCACCCTCCTTCTTATTCCCTGTAGATTATAAGCGGCATGGGTGCCATTATGGGTTGAAGAAGTTGGATTTTGGATTTGTCAGTCAGACAGTCTTTTATAAAAGAAGAGGTTCTGAATTTGGACCAGTAGGGTTCATACCGTAAAGCAGTGAGGCCAGAGCTGATATATTTAAGTCAACTCTTGTGTAACTTTGTTTCTGTTAAAGGGAAATTCTGGTTTCATACTAAAAGTTGTTATTTTTAAGAACTTCTGAGATGTGGAAACAAAGCGGCAATCGCTAATAAGAAGTCACACGGAAAGCAGTTTTTAAAGCCCCGTCACACTAGTGGAATCACTCGCAGGGGAAAAGCAAATCTGCTCGTAAATTTACACCGTTGACCAATAGAGGTAATCTGCTGACCTTGTACTGACCTTTGAGGGAACTGACAACCAAAAAGTCCAAGAATATATCTCACTGGCTGCGGTGCACCATTACTGTTATTTAACCTCTTTCAAAGTATAAACTGCTCCACGAAAGCAGAAGAGGTCTGCAAACTGTTATGAGAATAAACTGGAAACCAAGCTCAGCTAACGTGCTAACAAGTTAGCACAGGGAGCTTTAATTTTCATCTTCAAAAACTTTCCAAAAAGGTCTGAGAGCTCTTGTGACCGACCAGCGTAAGCCCGGCTGGCTACTGTGTTCGTTGTTAGTTCACCAGCTACAGCAGCTCATCAACCAGTCCAGCAAATAGTCACTACGTTACCAAGCTGCTAGCTGCTGCTGTCATTTTGCAATGACGCATTGATTGATGTTGCTGTGCCGCTTCGTGGTGTAACCAGGCCTATAAACTAACCCCTAGATTGGCGAAATATATTTAGAAGGGAAAATAAAGATGACCAACTGTCCATTGTAAACTTACATCACACTTTACAGTCTGGCTTCCTGGTTCAACTTTGACCTACCGTGCTTACCATAGATTGAACTGGCAACAATTTCTTTCATCTTAAGGCCACCACTGACAATTTACACAATTTCCAGCATTTGCATTCTGACAATCCACTAGTCATATTTTGGTTGAACTTGAATGGATATCTATTTGAATAACTTGCATAAAACAATCTTATGAGGTGACAAATGGTCTCGGGCCGGATAAACACAAGCAATACATAGCAAACACAAAACAGACCGAGTATCTGTAGAGCTTAAAGTAACTGAAAATAGTAGACTCAAAACTTGCACAAAGGCATTAACATTAATCACTTCAGATTAGCAATAAGACCCCTGCTGGCTATCAAGATGAGACAACAAATGAGTCACAAATACACAAATAATCGGAACATTTGATGTGCTGAAAAAAGGGCCTTCTTCCATTCTGTCCATTGTGAACATTGTCCGGTCTACGATGTCCCAGTCAAAATGTTGAATTGTGTCACCCCTTGTTTATGGATTATTATCCAGATCCCCACTTTTATTTCACAAGATTTCACAGAGCAGCATTACAATACACTGCCCTGTAAAATACGAAGAATTCTGTGTGAGTTCTTTCTTATTTGGGATGATTGGAATAGACATGCTTAAAGACTGTGCTTTTTGCAAAGATTGGGAAACCACAAACTATGCACCGGCGCTTGTCATGGATGGAGGAGCATGTGTATGCACCACGGGAGAGGATAAAAACAATAAAGCAAAGATGAATGGAGGGTCGCCTGGGGAGTGGTGCTAAAGCACTAATAACGCTGTAAGGAATTTTGGTAATTTTCTGGATGAAAAGCATCATTAGCTGCAGACAAATTTGCGTAAGACTCCATAGTAATTACAATCTGGTGATATGATTATAGAAGGGCGTCAGTGTGAGCAATGACAGGCTTTGAATCCGGCGAGTCAGATGCAAGAAGGCAAAGAACTGCAACAAAAACAACACCAAAAGGAAAATTAATGTAGACACATTAGCAGAGTATTATCATAAGAGTCCACGCTTATTTGGAAATTGTAATTATCATTCAAAGCATTGGGTCTGTAATTACTAAACATTGTTTCAGTCAACATGTTATTTGCATATCTATGATTTATCACGCCTCAAATACAGAGTTTGCAGCTTACAAGAAAGTTTGAAGTTGAAAAAGTTTGAAATTAGAGAGGAAATGTGACTTTGTCATTACATGTGAGTAAAAGCCTTGTCACAGTAAGTCATGACCCCCCCCCCCACCGTGTGTTGAGTTTGCTGCTACACGCGAAACAGAATAGCTTTGTTTGACTGTCTATACAGTATGCCTTGGCGAGAGAAAAGAGGGAGAGAAGGTGCCGCGCAGGAAATCCCAACAAGGATTTGAAGCAGCAAGATGCTCAGAGTTTGTGCTCTTGAGGGAATGTGCACATGTGTGGGAGAGTTTGTACAATACAGTATATGTGTACAGATCTCGCTATAAAAGTGAAGGGCTTTTGCTGCCTTTCACAGGAGCTTGTCAGCGGGGGGAATCAAAGCTACTGCTCTCAGGGTGACTTAGGCCTTAGTGGACTGTCGATCACAAAATCGTACCATCGCTCAAAGCAGGCATTTAGTGACTCAATTTGTCAGTCCTCTAAGCCTTGTGTCCAAGGGCCATCTAGCACTCCCTGCCCCTTGTAATATAAATCATATTTAGCCTGGTAGATCTACAACCCGCCGAGCTCCCAAACAAAGGATTTGACTTTTTCTTCAGCCGGTGCCTTCAGTAAAGCCTCACAATATTTTGGGATGAGCATGAACTCGGATTCGGTACAGAAAAGCGTTATAGCATCATGGAAAAGTAAGCATTACGTTCTCTGAGAACAAAAGGACTATGTGACACATTATGTGCAACATCATCTATAATACTGTATAACAAGCTGAAAACATTCAGGTTCTCATCTTGCTGCAATGATGCAGTAATGTGTCAGGGTCTGTGCCCCAATTCAGAGGCTGCATTTCTAGGCCTGTCCCATTTTGAGAGGCTCTTTTGTTGTCTTTTGCCCAAACATGAAGGCTGCATTGATTCAAGTCATAATGTCTGAAAATGAAATATCATGTGAGCTATCACCTATTTACCAGATATTTGTGTTCACCAATATATGGCATCAACAAATCAATTCAAGTCAATTCAATTTATTTTCATGGCCCAGGGGGCTTTACAATCTGTGCGGCATACAACACTTTCTATAATTAGACCCTCGGTAAGGAAAAAGCCCCCCCCCACCCCATAAAAAACTTTAACTAGGGGGAACAAAATGGAGGAGCGCTCAGGGAGCAACAGAGGGGGAATGCCTCTCCCAGGAGGGACAGACATGCAATTATAGAAAAGCTACTGCAAGATGTAAAGTTATGGATGCCAGGTGTAAACTCCTGTGGATATGTTGTCAGCACAGGTTGTCACAGACGAATGGAAAATAAATGAACATACTGTAAGTACCATTAACAGGGGCGGTGTCCTCCTTCCACCTTAAAGAAAGTGGCATTCAGTACAGGGTTAATGGTGGGAGGCTGAAATGATTTAAATGGCAATGTTTAATAGAAAAAAAAAACGAACATCAGAAGGTAACAAAGCAGAAAGAGCTGATATCAGATGGTGTGCTAACCAAACCCAAGTTGATTGGAAAAGGATTTGATTTTGAGGGTGTCTTGATTCCAAGCCTACTAGAGCTAATATATATACTATTTATGCCATGCTAGTGACATCAGGACTTGCACCCAGCCACACAGGTGTTATCTGGCTTTTTAGGCCTCTGCTCCGATTGAAGGTGGGTGGAGCTATGTTGAGAAAGTTGTGAGGTCACCGATTGCAATGGACCAATAAGAATTATAGAGGCGTTAAATTGTAAGATGCCAATCATATACAGTCGGTCCACTCACATAGTCCTGAGGAGAGGTGTAATCAGGTGTGGGTGGACCGCTGGTGTGTAGAGCCTCAAACAAGTGTACCTTAATTAAAACATTGCACTGGCAAGTTGTTTGGCAAGTTGTTAGTGAGAGCATGTTTTCCCAGTTCCCAGAAAGAAACATGATGAGTCAGGTCCTTATCATCAATCAGCTCATCATTGCCCTGGAATTTAGTGTGGCTACCTCTATATTACCACGTGTTAAACGGCTGTTCATTCTGGTTTAATGAGCAGTGCAGCCACTTCAGACTGTCCCATTTGATCAATGCTCTGCTAGTCTTTGAGTTTCTGTGTGAAACCTGCAGGTGCCGGTTAGTGAAGTTCAGGTTCGCTGCAGGTGTCAGGCTGGTATATTTCAATGGAATGGCGCATTAATGATTTACCAAAAACAGCAATTGATAAGGCACGTGTCCTTTGGTCCTTTGTTATTCTCCTGCAATCCGATTGCGATGTCTCTTTTAATGTCATACCTGCCACCTCATATGCCGCCATCACTCCATATTTTCCACCACCTCTGCTTATTAACAAATGGAGCACGGCCATTCTTCACTTGTCTCGAGCTGTGTGAAGTCAGACTTTTCACAACTTTACACCAAACTGAATGGTTCCCTTTTCCTGCTGTTACATGGTTATAATTAACTCACAGCATGTCCATGTTGTTTCTCTTTGCTGTGAGTATGGGGGGAGCATGGCTCATTACTCATCAGTGATATAAGATTGTTGTCTACAGCAAGTGCACGTAAGCCAGCTCAGCCGTCGTAAGAAAAAACACTTTTTTCGATCAGAGTCCTGTATTTCTCCTGCCTTTCATTTCCACTGACTGGGTGAACAATACAAGCACACATGAAATGCCTCAACTGAGTAATGGCTGTAGCTTTTCCCAAAACCACAGCTCGATAACTTTGAACGCAAAGCAAAGTCATAAAAATAAGTCAAGCTTGTGCCAGGGTATCAAACTGTATAACAAGCATACTGTGTGTTGGGGGATACACTCCCTGTCTATGAACGCAGCTTTTTTTGTTTTCCCTTAAGTGCACTTGAATTCGTTATTTATTTTTTGTATATTTGATTTCCTCGCCGTGAGTTGCATGTGACTGGAATTCCTTGGTGTTTGAAACATCAGAAGATGCTCTAATTCAACAGCTCTCTCCCTGAAGACGGCATTCAGGATGGAAATGGCCGTGGAATCCACTGCTGCACGCAATTACATTATATTGTTCCCAGGGAGGAAGAGAGCAAGAGTGACATGTATGTAAAGGTACGCATGTCCACAATTGTACATTATATGATGACGTGTGCGTGTGTGTGCGTGTGAGAAAGAGAGCTAAAGAGAGAAGAGAGGAGATGTCAAAGATAAGAGACAGGGACAGAGATAGCTGCTGCCGAAATCCAACAGCTCTCTCATCTTTCGTAGTGATACATTTGCTGATGATGACATCTCATTGTAATTTGAAGTGCCTCCGCCTGTGTCAGAGCCGGGTTGTTTTATTAGCTGCTGGATATTTCCAAGGTGGTTAAGATAGGCTTTTTGATTTGCACTGCTCCTTTCATTTACTCTGTTTGATTTGCGATAAGTGACTTTTCCTCGGGAGGAAATCGGTAGTAATTTTACAGTTTGTTCGCGTTCTGTCTTTTCCACTTTGTGTTTCTCTCTCTCTCTCTCTCTCTCTCTCTCTCTCTCTCTCGCCCTCTCACAAATATGATGAGCCTTATAGACTCGTCTCACACACTTCTTAGGGACTCCCACGCGCAGCCTCAAGGCATGATTGCAGCAAACGATGCAAATGAATAGATTCCAATACAAATGAACTCATGATAGTAACGCCATGCTAAGTGGCTGGTGCTTAATTTCATATTGATAAATGAACTGCCTCAGCCGCTGCTCAGACCAATGGTTTCTAATTAGAGCGACACTAATTGCAGACACATTGATTGGCTGGTAGAGCAATCGTGTGAGCATCTTATTGGATCCGGTGAAGAGCCATTCCCGGAGAAAAGACGTGACTTCCTGTTGATGTGAGTTTTTTTGTTTGTTTTATTTTTAAGTTTTAAACCTAGAAATTAGCGAGGTTTCAGGAAGTGTTTAAAAGCACATATCGCTATTCATCTTCAAAATTCAAACCATGCTAAGGCAACAGCAAGACTGTGACAGAGAGAGTGCATCTCTCTCTAATACGAGCTGGCAGCCTGTGAAGCAACAAATGAAAAAAAAAGACAACACATGAATATCAATTAGGTTTATATGCGTGCATTATACCTTCAAAACTCCATTGAGCCTTGTGAGGCATGTAGGATGTGAGAGCAGTAAAGTAATAACTGCTGCCCCTGCCCTTTCAGTGTGGTCTCTAAATCATGAAAATGCAGGCAAACAGATTAATTAAATAGATAGTTAGAAAATGAAGGTCATGCTTGTGTAGTAAAGGTAGAGCATGACAAAGAACGTTAAAGGAGAACTATTTGCTAATAAGAAATGTGCCAGTTGCTATTTTTTTTACCTAAACAACCTCTTGCCATAATACAAAAATGAATGATTGCAATTATCAAGAGGATGCACAGCCACTGTAGCCTCTTCGTGGGCCACTGGGTCAGATTTGTTAGACATTTGGCTTGATTGCTTGGAACAAAACAGAGCACACCATAAGCGCAATTCTGATTTCAGTTACACATTAACTTCCATGAATTAGCTTAGACATCATTAAGTAAAAATAAACATGCTCCTTATAACTTAAAGGGATAGTTTGAAAATGTTGGTAAATTAACTTATTTGATTTCTTGCCTAGAATCAGACGAGAAGATCGATACCACTCTCATGTCCATTAAATATGAAACTGCAGTGAGGAGACAGTTAGCTTAGCATAAACACTGGAAACGGGGGAAACAGGTAACCTGGCTATGACCAAAAGCAGCAAATCATCCACCTATCGACACATTTCAAGCTGACTTATTAAGACGCTACATCCTGTTTGTTAAATGCAACAAAAACCAAAGTGTATGTGCTAATTGCATGGCCAGAAGCAGTTACTAACTGATGCTTCCTGAACCCAGGCAGCCAATGGCTACTCCAGAAAAGTCACTCCTTCTGGTCCACAAAATCCATCCAGGGCTGTGTTCAAAATGGTAAATGGTAAATGGACTCTTTCTTATATAGTGCTTTTCAACCGAACCGGTTCCCAAAGCGCTGTAACAGTAATCTAAGTTAGAACAGTAGTCTAATTCACCCATTCACACAGTAAAAAAAAAAGCCTAGAGAGGGGTTAATCAAGGTAGTACATGTAGCACCATGTCTATTTCACAGGCAAGGATGAAATGAAAACTGTGCTCTTAATTTTGAAAACATTTGCCCTAAAAAATATGAAATAAATAAATAAATAAATATAGTAATAATAGAATAAAAAATATAATAACTATATAAAGGTGTAATGTTGACTTTAATAATGCTGCAAGAAGCACCTTCAAACTAAATAGTAGCAAGTCTGTTTCCCATCTTTCAATTATCATATATGTAAATCAGATATTTTCAGGTGATGTTACTGTTAAGGAGAAACATGAATGAACTTTGGATTGGATTATGGGCTGTAGTGACATATAATGAAAGTAAAGGTCACTGTTAATATCTAGCTATAACGGTAAAACCGTGTTGTCTGTCTGCAATACATAAAATGGACATTTTTCCCTTCATGAGTGACATTTAATCCGTGCTGAATGATGACAGTGTCGTGACAGTGGCTTGTACAGTAGCGTGTGTTTTCCTTGTCTCAGGGCAGTGCAGCGCAGATCAAATCATTTGGTCCGATCCAGTGGAATGAAATGGAGTTAGAGAAGGTCAGCCCATTGCGCTGTGTTTCCCACTCTCCTCTAATGTAATAAGAACACACTGAGAGAGGCATGGATTAGAATGTAATCCACCTGCATCTCTCTCTCCCTGACTCGTCTAGTCCTCCATCTCTGTCCCTAACTCTATCAATCAACCCCCCTGTCTCCCTTTCAACCTAACCCTCACTAAGTTATTGGGATTCAGCTACTGTCTTCAAGGCCGCATTAAAGTATCATGGGCCCTGAGGCTTTTTTCAACCCCCCCCCCCCCCACTCCCCAACACCATCACAATTAACTATTGCCCTGTCCAACCTGCACAGACATCAGCCACGCTTAATATAATCATGCACCAACAATCATTCGTGACAGCTGTTTAATTTTATGACTGTTGTGGCAACGACTACAAGTCATATAAGGATTAGAAGACGATATATATGATACAGACAGTGTGTGAAATACCCTTTGACAATTTGGGAGGGGGGAGGGGGGAGGGGGGGGGTCTCGTGGCATGGCTGGTAAAAAAAAAAAAAACGTTCTTACGAGGTGACCTGCTTCGGTTACAGGCAGAAAATGTCGGAGAGGCACAATGCAGACCTAACAAATACAGAGATAAATAATGAAAATCAGGCAGAAACTCCACGTTTTCAGTAAATAATTGTCTCTTTGGATTCCTGCTCAAACCAACTTCATAGACGTGCACTCCCACCTCTCCAAAACCATGAGTAATATTACGCACAGCTGGGCACAGCGCGGATACCTTCATTCAATCACTGACCTTGTTTGCTCTTCTGACACCGGTGAGCTCTTCTGACAGATTTACAGTTTATAAAGTGACATCATGAATAGCAGCAGAACCGTGGAGTCACAATGACAACCGGCAGCGGTACCCAAGTCAGCAGCTGCATGTTCACTGTCATCAGTTGCATTGTCTGTGCTGCTCCTTACCTTTCAATATTTAATCATGATAATACATATATGTTGTCTGTGCTTAGTGTGTATCAGTGTGTGTAGCAGTGTGATGCAGTCACCCTTCTGTTGTGTGGATGTGTCCTCATCATTGTCGTCAGTGATCAAAGGATGCCTCCTCCTCCCTCTCCTCGGTCTCCGCCATGGTTCAGTCGGATTCTTGTACAGTTCTTTTTGGACATTCCCTTGTCCAGTGTCCCTTTTTCCACAATAGAAACACATTTCTGGATCCACTCTCCTGTAGCCACCTCGTGCTCCCCCTCTGCCTCGGCCACAGCCGGAGCCTCTGTATCGTCCCCGAAACTGATCTTGAAATATGGTCAGTGTGACTTTATGCAGATCATCAGCTTGTGTTTCAATCTGCAGGCCATTGAGGAAGTGCGCTGTTGAGGGAGTGAGCTGTGCTGTAGCATCTTTATGTGGACAGTTTCTAGCCCAGTGTCCTCTCTTGCCACAAACAAAGCAGGTGTCTGACATCAGCGGTGGACAATTCTGAGAAGCTGAGATGTGATTATCAATTAACTGATAAATAGTTTGATATATCAGCCAGATATGCAATCATTAACAAACCATCGTCATGGGTCTAACCTCCTTATCTTTGCACAAAAAACACTGAGCATATTTCAGGGAGGGAAAGGGTTAAATTCACCCTGCTTAAAAGCTCAAAATGTTCTTTCCGGAGTCTCACTCAACCCCCCGAGGGAGAGACTCTGACAGCTTCCCACTCCAAACTTCCCAGCACTGAATCCCATCTTTTTCCTTGCTAACTGTGTGTGTGTGTGTGTGTGTGTCTCTCTGTCTGTCTGTCTGTCGGGGGATGAAACAGTCCATAGCTTCGCTTCTTCCTACTCCTCTCTCTAGCCCTTCCCATGCCAAGAGAGAGACAGCTGTTATCATGTTTCATCAGTGGTATCGAGGCTGAACGCAGTGAGCAGAAAGCAGATTTCATTATTTAAAAAGGTCCTTGGGGAGGGTTGGGCAGGAGTGTGATAATGGCAACAGCAGTGAAACTTGTAGGAGTAGTGATGGTGTGTTAGGATGCGTGTGTGTGACATAATTTTTGCTTGGGAAAACAAAGGTTTCGTCAATCGTATCTCTTTTTGAATTGGCCTCTCACTTGCGGTGGGGAGCTCTACCTGGTAGAAGCCTGTGTGCCAATCCGTGCCAGTTTAAAATAATTAACTTTACTCTATGTAAGTATGTATGCAAAGTAAGTTCATAGCATGTGCTACATTCGCATATTTATTTAGCGAGGCAATGATGATTTATTGTAGAATTTAGTGTTTACCGTGTAGTGAATTCACATATTTATCCATAAAGTATCATACAATATAGAATCAAATTACTTTGGCCACTGAAACAACTATCATCTAATACAACTTAAAGTGATGAAATTGGCCCATTTGACATTGATCCTGATCCTGGATAAAAAACAACCCCAGGATGTCACTCAAAATACACTAGGGAACTGGAACAAGTCTAGGCAGCGTTTAGCACTAATATTATCTGGACAGGGCCAGTGATTTTCTCTGAATATTATAGCTCTCTCAGGACCTCCTATTACCGAAGGAGAACTGGTAATGTTGTTATACTGGATTCAAACAGTGATTCCAGTCCTATTTGGATTAATTTTGCTTTGGGAATTTTGCTGACCCTATGGGAGTAATAACTTCCAGGCAAATACGGCCTATTCCAGTATGTTGTGGATTGCCTAGTATGCTATGATGTTAGCAACAAAACTGCAGTAAGCGGAGAAAAATAATGCATTATCTCCAATGATATAATGTCCCCCCCTAATTACTGTCACCTGATTCATGTCACCATCACTTTTTCACTATTTCACTGGGGGACTTTAAGTTTGTCCTTTGCTAAATTATCACAGACTAGGGAACTAAAGCCACGCTAGAACCTCTTAAAAAGATGTTACTTAGGTACAGTGGTGGTTTAAGCTAAATGCTTATGCAGCATGTTAACAAACTCACAGTGACAATGCTAACATGCTGATGTTTAGCTGCTAAACGTGATGATGGTAGCGTAGGTAAACATTATACTTGCTGAACTTTAGCAGGCATAATGATTACCATGTTCAACCATCTTAGCTAACCTGACATTTTGCAAATCACTCCTAAACACAAAGTAGCTGATGGGAAAAGTCATTAGTTTTGCAAGCATTTGGTCGTAAAAGGTCACTGAATCAAAAGTCAATATGAGACATCTTCTAGGAACCATGAATGGTGGAGCCAAATCTTGTGCCAATCCATCCAATAGATGTTGAGATATTTCACTACGTAACGGAAACTTATGACTGCTGGTTGAGATGGGAAAGGCATGGTATCACCAAAGTTATTATAATTAATTCTCAGGGTACTGTTACGCCCCTGTAAAAGGGGGTGAAATAATCACAGAGTGATTTCGGGTGTGTTTTCTCACTCGGAACTCAGATTTCAAGGCAATCTATTCAAGAATCATTTAGAGATTTCACTCTGGACCAAAGTGGTGGACTGAACATTGCCATCACTAGAGCCATGCCGCTAGCATTGGTAAACACGTTACACAGGAATTTACAATAATCACACATAACTCTTTAGGTCATATAACATACTCATGGTTTATTTGGCATTTGTAGCACGCACATTTAGGTTTTGCATGTTTGACAATGTAAGTTGTGACTTGCTTTAATGCTCTTTTCTGTCTTAACGGTACTGGGGGGGGGGGGGGGGGGGGGGTGGGTACAAAGGAAAAGGCAGGCCCAACACGGGGGGTAAAAAATTACCAAACTTTTTTGTGTTTTTAAAACAA
>JAVQJF010041264.1:0-38903 GCA_036023855.1 Gadopsis marmoratus
CTTTCAAAAATGGAAGTGTTAATAGTTTAGTTTCATCAATTAACAAAATGATAAGTGAGGGAACAAAAGAAAAATATAAATCAAATCAATATTTGGTGTCACTACCCTTTGCCTTCAAACCAGCATCACTTCTTATAGATACACTTGCACACGGCAACGGTGAGGATTGTAGATGCAACAAGGAAACTGTTCAGCAGATGAAAAACACATCAAGCTTATTTCCCTTGTCCAGCAGTGCCATCAGCTCAGAACTGGCAGAAACTAGTGGGACCCAGGTACACCCATCTACTGTCCAGGGAAGTCTGGCCAGAAATGCAGAGTTGCAGACAAAAAGCCATACCCCCAACATGGAAACAAGGCCAAGCAACTCAACTATACATGAAAACATAGGAACTGGGGAGTCAAAATTTTAAATATTTGGCTGTAGCAGAAGGCAGTTTGTTCACCGAAGGGCTGGAGAGCAGTACAATAATGAGTGTCTGCAGGCAACAGTGAAGCATGGTGGAAGTTCCATGCATGTTTGGGGCTGCATTTCTGCAAATGGAGTTGGAGATTTGGTCAGGATTAATGGTGTCCTCAATGCTGATAAATACAGGCAGATACTTATCCATTATGCAATACCATCAGGGAGGCGTATGATTGGACCCAAAGATATTCTGCAGCAGGACAACGACCCCAAACATACAGCCAATGTCATTAAGAACTATCTTCAGCGTAAAGAAGAACAAGAAGTCCCGGAAGTGATGGTATGGCCCCCACAGAGCCCTGATCTCAAAATCATCAAGTATGTCTTGGATTACATGAAGAGACAGAAGGTTTTGAGGAAGCCTACATCCACAGTACATCTGTGGTTAGTTCTCCAAGATGTTTGGAAGAACCTACCAGCTGAGTTCCTTCAAAAACTGTGTGCAAGTGTACCTGGAAGAATTGATGCTGTTTTGAAGGCAAAGGGTGGTCACACCAAATATTGATTAGATTCAGATTTCTCTTCTGTTCATTCACTGCATTTTGTTAAATAGATATTGAGTCTATTGTGTGTTCCACTCTCCGGAGCGGAAGGTGGCGTTAATGCACCAATAAGTTGGATGTCAATCGTCGTAAAATTAGAAGAAGACAATAACGTAAGAATATCAGTAGCCCTATCCTTTAATGTTATACACTGAGTGAGAACTTTGATAATATTAATCACCTGAGACAAAATATGGACGTGAATCTTTTAAATTTGTTAACTTGCAGTATAGAAGAGTTTCTATCTCTCTGTACATGTCTTTACACAAATGTGTGTTTCTGCACTCTTTGGGAACTAATTAGAGCTCAATCTCAGTCTCTTATTGATTTCCCAACCAATAGTAATGAAGCACTGCTGTGAGGAACTAACAATCTTCTTTCAGCTCAGGGTTGTTTGTTGCCATTTAGCTGAATTCTTTCTCTTAAATTGGCTCAAAGACTTCATTGTGCCTGAGTGTGGTGTCTAAAGTGAACAGTAAGAAAAGGGAACTAGGGGTCAGGTCAGGTCATGGTCCTCAACATCTGTTTAAGCATGTGGCCTTTAGCATGGAAATGAACCCCCAAGCTGTTCCTGGCATGATCAGCATGTGTCAGACACAGTGGTATTGTAGTTTAGAGACACAGCTTACACTTTAATATGTTGACCATACTAATCATACATGCCTAGACACACATTACAGCAGAACACAGATATCAGTTATTCTCCAAAGCAATAATAAGTTAACTATTCACACAGAGACTTGGGTAAAACAAAAAAAAGCTTACCACCCTGCATCAGTGTTCACTGCAGCATGAAGTGTGAGCATGAAGAGGAAAGTATAGAACGAATAATAGGAAGAGGCTGTGATTTGTCTTGTCATTAGTTCTGAGGGAGAGAGAGAAAGTGAGACAGGGAGAGCAGCAAGATGAGGCAAAGAGAGAATGGAGGGAAAAGAGTGGGTGGACAGTGCTATCGAGCAAATACGATGTTTCTCAAACATTAAGAGAGACTGGAGAAAGGAAAGGCCTATAGGTTTCTATAGGTGTTGCGTTAGCATCTGGAGAGTAAAGAGTGACCCATTTCTCTGTTTTCCTTCATCACTCTTTTCTGAGACAGCCACCACTAAGTCTTTATTTCTCTTCCTTCTTTCTCATTAGAAGAACAAAGAGTCCGTTAGTTGTGTGTTCTTCCTGCATATGTGTGTCTGCATGTCACACTGGCTTCAGCACTTTGCCACATGCATTGATTCACCAGTGGAACTAGGCCAAGGATCCTCCGAGAATATTGTGGGTGTGTGTGAGAGATTACGCATACAGACACACAATTACACAGCTGAGCTGGACTCAGGTTTAAATCTCCAGCTGAGTGTTGAGCATCACAATGAAAAGGTGACATTTCTTATGTTTCTGGAGACCAAATTAATCGTCTCATAGCCAGAACAAAGAACAAAAGACATCTTTTAAAGCTGGCACAATTGTGCTGATGCATCGGTTTCCCTGATGTTGTTTGGTGGTCATCCAACGCAGAGCTTTGATAGTTTGACAACCCCATGTATGACTCCTGCCATTTCCCATACACCCTAAATATTTTGAGAAACGGACATGGAATCACATTATGGCTCCATTTATACTTCAGACACACACACCCACACACACACTGGCAACCCTCTTACCTTTCACATTCAAGACATGAGGAGCAAATCGCTCTCTCTCAGCTCTCAGGGGGGGAGACTTTATGAGTTACGCCTTGTAAAGTGTGCAACGGTAAAATCCATTCCCCCAGGCTCTTACTGATGTGTTTGGCTCTTTTATTGGGGTCAGGAGATGGTGTGAATCTAAGTGTGAGTTTGCGACAGATAGAAAGAGTGTGTGCGTGTGTGTGTGTGTGTGTGTGTGGAACTCTTGACCTGACGTTAAGTATTAATTTCCCAGGTCACCAAGGTTACACACTCATTGTATTCAGAAGGCATCTCAGTTTATTTCACACCCTCATCGCTGGACACACGTTTACATTTTTACACGCGAGGTACAATTACCTTACACAAACACTCTCTCATACACACTCACTCACTCATACTATTTATTGAATCAGCTCTCTTAAATGGCCTCTGGTCATTTAATGATGCAACCAAAGGAAAGACTGTTAATGCTGCATTAGGGGTGTGTGTGTGTGTGTGTGTGTGTGTGTGTGTGTCAGATAAATAGAGAGAGAGAGAGAGAGATGTGCAACAGCAACACAATAAGAGCTCTTGAATGTTATTTGCCTTTGTTCTTTTTACATGGCAATATATTAGTAACCAGCAGGCCATTATGCTTTTATTTTTTATAAAACACTTATCATTCTAGGTGAGTTCATTCAATATAACTTGACCTTGTTCTGGTTGCCTTTGGTTCTTTGCTCCAGGGCCATGAAATAATTAATAGCAAATTATTTGTACCAAAGAGGACGCAGATTTTTAAATCTCTTTTGTAGAAAATTGCTTTATTCACGTATGTTATTGATATTATCTAGCAGCACAGTAATGTGGTGAAGGAAGATTAATTAATAATCCAATTTACTTGAGAACTAAAGTCAGGCTCAGACATGAATATACTTTGCTGTATATTTCCAGCATTTGATAACCACCATATCGCCAAAGACTTGAACATTTTTCATTAGTTTTCTTTCTTGTCATTGACTTGTGTTCATTGTTTACCCATTTTTATTTATGATCACATCCCTGTTCACAGCTAACGGGTCTGTAAGTAAGTAAATAAATAAATAGCTGAAATCACTGACAGTCTTCCCTTTATTCTGTGAATGTGCTATCTCTGAGTGCAGTGGGGTATGGAGTGAGTTGGGATTACCTTGCGATTCGTAATCCCATGGTGGTGTTTAACGTGAAACGCAGTGTAGAATCACACTTCAGACAATGATTCATCTGTGTTAACAAGCACAAACAGGCAAAAGGTCCCGCCTCCTCTCACTCGTTTCCTCTTAGGAGCCGTACAAACACAGTAGTCGTTTCATCTGCCCTGCACCTCTGAGCCCTGCTGACAAAACCCCCTGTTCAGAAAACACATGTAAAATAAAACAGAAAATAGGTTTGACTGATTTTTAAAAAGGTTTTTGTCACAATATTATAGGTAAGGTTGAGTTTTCAGGGTTTGGCTCTATTAAAAGGTCCCTACATTTGTATTCTTTCGAGGACCGAGGGCCAGAGTGCACCTCCAAATGAGACAATCTAGTCTCACAGAGGCCAAAACTAATGATGAAGTCATGCAGTTTTTGTCAACCCGTAACGTCAAGTTCCGTCAGCATTCCAAGCAGTAGCCAATTTACCGTGAAATTCCACTGATTTCACAGCCTGGTTCATGTTGCTCAGCTTGTTCCATCCTTGTTTTTCCATTTTTACTTTACAGATCCACATGTGCTTTCACGGTTCTGACTCTGCCTGTCAAATTTACATTTCCATGACACTTTAAATGACCTGACACTGCAGTACCAGTGTGCGATTCAGCCTGTGAAACAATAGAGCAATGAAATGTGACATGGGTTGATTTCTAACAGTGTTTATATATTTTATTTCTTTCTTTTAATATATATATGTGAAAAAGATGATTGGGTGGGGAAGAGGTGCAGTTAGAGCTGAGGTGAGGAGACTTTATCAGATGAAACATTTAATATTAGCTACACTAGCAAATAATTGACTGACTGAAGTACTAAAATTTCAGGAAGTTCTCATTAACTAAAAAGTTCATCACGATACAAAACCGCAAAAAACATTTTTATGGCATCTGAAGAACTGAGGGGCAAATTTGTCCGATAGTGGAATAAAAGCTAACTGCCTGGATTGAAAAAAAAGGTTTTTGCATGTGGTTTTTGCATGTGTCAAGACAAAACGGAGACTAATATTGTCAATTGTAGAAAGGAGCTGAGTTGAGAATCAATTTCTTATTATTAGTTACCATTGTAAAGTGACTATTACATGTGAACAACTCAATTCACTTCATTACTATGCTCACACACTTCAGACTCCAAAATCAAGTGTCACAGTGTAAATATCAAATATATTTGATGATCAGGGCGGCTCAGATCAGTCTCTGAGACAGTTGGTGTGGTTAAGACTGAATCCATAAAGCCATTGTTGTACCCAACACTGTGTACTAATAATCTGCTTTAACCAAGCCTCTCTCACCATCAGAGATCTTTTGGTAAATTGTGAAGCGTTGTAGCAGGAAGAAAGATTAAGTGATAAACATGGAGAGCGGAAGCCTGACGGACAGAATCCTAGATTGATATAGGCAGTGAGAGATGACAAGAATGAGAGAGACAAAGCCTAAATCACCCAGATGAGCTAGAGGAGGAGACAAAGAGCAATAATAAACTGCTAGAAAGTACCTCAAACTTTAAAACCATCTTTAACTAACAGAAAAGGGTTGTTTACATGTTCAAATGTTCTGGAAGTCGCTCCGATTCGATGACGCAGCGTTTTGCATCCTCTGATATCAAATAAAACAACGGCAGCTGTCAGGGGGTAAATTGCGGCTGCTAACAGTTTGTGACAGGAGTGGGAGGAAAGGAAGAGCGAGGGGAGGAGAGAAAGCTGAAACAGGATTCTAGCACTTCAGGCTTTTGATATGTGACAGTGAGCTGAAGGTAGACAGGATGGGTGAAGAGAGCAAAAGGAAGGGATTTAGTAAATAGGGAGGCAGAGATAACGAAAGAGTGACAGGTAAAGGAGGAGAAGGGAGGAGGGAGGGAGAAGAAGCACAAGGTAATGAGAGAGGGAGAGAGAGCATTCATGTAAGTCTTAAAAGAACTGAAAAGCTGATTGTTGTTATCAACAGAGGAGTGTGCCGTAGTACTAAACACACTGATAGATGAGTTATATCTAAGGAATTGCAACATCACCAAAGTTTAAAAAAGGATCAATTTTGCTCACAACAACTTTGTGCACTCACTTATTACTTTAGTGCGTTTATGAATGTGTGTCTTGCACCTATCGATTACAGACTTATTTCAGAAGTAAGTAATAGGAGGATTTTCTTTTCTGTGTCTATGTCTGTATTGTGTTTTTGTTAGGTATAAAGTTTCAGGTATCTGTGTTTTCTGTTTTTTCTGTGTCTTACCCTCAGGTGAAAGTGATGGTGCGTGTGTGCCCGGTAACTCAGTCGGATGCGGCTGAGTCCAGTTCCTTCCTTAAAGTAGATCCCAGGAAGAAACAAATCACTATCATGGACCCCACAGCCAATCACACACCAAGTGCTGCCTCGCAGAAAAAGGCGGGAGCCAACCAGGTCCCTCCAAAGATGTTCACCTTTGATGCTGCGTTCCCTCCTGATGCATCACAGGTAAGAGAACAGATTGTGAATTTAGACAACCAAGGACTTGGATGTGATGTGAATAATTACAGCTGGTGTGACTAAGATGCTAGCAAGGGTAACTGTCTTTGAATAATGGACAAACGCTCCCAGTTCAGAATAACAGGGTGCTTTTCTCCTGATTCTGCTGACATAGTGTGAATGCAGCATTAGTGATACTAATGACCAACACACCCATCATCTACAGTATTTGTTTTCAAATCTATTCTACTCTAGACTCTATGTCGCTCACATGTAACAGCCATTTATGATAACCATGAAGAGTTATGTTAGATGTAACATTCACTACTTGTACCTTCTGTCTACAGACTTTAAAATGGAAAGAACTGATATCTTTTTAGCGCTTAAAGGCAAAAAGACAACACAAATTATTAAATGGATTTAATCAAGGATTTATGCTTTTCCTGACTCTCTTCCTACATGTCTCTTCATTGCTCTGTCTGCCTTTTGCTAGGCGGAGGTGTGTGCGGGAACGGTTGCCGAGGTGATTCAGTCTGTGGTTAACGGAGCAGATGGCTGTGTATTCTGTTTTGGACACTCCAAGCTGGGTAACACTCACACATACATGCACGCAGACTATAAAATCAGAGCATGTGTGGCTTGTGAGTCATCTTTAGTGTGTGTGTCCGACCGTCAGTGTGTCAGTCTTTCACTTGGCTGTCTTTCCACTGGCCCTCATTTACCAGAGAGAGAAAGAGGAGGATTAGTGTCGGCTAAAGCTGAAAGGAAAGCGTCCTCAGTCTGCACTCTCTGTGTTTCTGCCTGCCTTTCTCTCTCTCTCTAATCCTGCTGAAGCTGGTTTTTAGAGAAGCTGCCTTAAAAAGGGTCAGGACCCCTTACCGCACACTGCAATATGTCTGAACCCACACACATAATCAAAGATTCACCACACACACACACGGACATGTTCTTCAACCATGGGTCAGCCCCTGTTGTGTTTATCCCTGGACATGCAAGCAGCATTATCCTTCTTGGCTCGTGTTCGTCATACATCCAGTTGGATTTTCTAAGTCCCCTTGAACTGCTGGCAGAATTTAAATGCTGCAGTTCAGCAGGGAACACTTGTGTGTTAATGGCCAAGCCATTTACTGGAACAAACAGTAATGAAGTTGTATGTAAAAAACAACATGGAAATCACTGCGTTTCATTGTTATGGTGCAGGGAATTTGTCCTTTGCCAAATCTGTAGTAAAAGTAAAGCCATTTATAAATATTTTATGAATTCATATGTTGGTCTTTATCATGTGGCTGTTCAGTTAAAGAATTATCCTGCATGGTTTGTAATTTTTACTTTCATTACTGTCGGTTCCGATAACTCATTCGAGTAATTGCTGAGAATGGGAACATGGCAACATCGATACACCGAAAATACAATGGGGCAAGAAACATGAGCAGTCAGACAATCGGACAAGTTGTTAGAAAAATCAGAAGTTTAGACAGATTACCTAAAGTTTTATCTCCAAATAAAATGGTTTACATTTTATATATCGTGGTCCACGAACTGCAACATCCCTGGTTGGAGTCTGTCTCTCTTTCCCTCTCTCTCTCTTTATCCTTGTTTCCTGTTGTGATAATACAACAAATAATTTCCAAAAATCTCTGTGTCAGGTGATACTGTAATACAGAGTGCAGCACCTCTGCCAAAATCCCCTCACAGTACACTCTAAAAAAAGGCATTGAAAATACCCATTTGGAAACAAGTCCTCATTGCACAGTGCACACAACTACGGTACCACAGTAACACAACATCTTAACAGGAATAAGAAGAAAACAAAGACCTAAGTTATAAACAGGTATTATCCCTTAAATCAGGCTTTATGTTTTTTCAGGTCCTCACACATTTTCATACAAGAACGCTGAAGAGTGGGCAGAGAGTAGAAGCTGCCCACCACTCCATCAGAAAGGCTCATGTAAGACAAATAAAACAAACAGATATAATCACGCACAGCTCTACCAAGACACTAACCCAGTATGGTGTACAGATCAGACAGCCTGTCTAGATCAATGTTTTGCATCTCAACATGTTTACATGTTTTCATTCAGCTGTCAAATATTGACACGTGAAAATGTCGACTGGATCATGATTCATGATGAAGATTCATACAATATAGTATGACCGTGACCTGAAGCAAGATGCCTAATACGCCCCCGAAAAAGACTTCTTATTGTCAGTGTTTGATTGTGTTGGATGATACACATTAAGTGCCTTTGATACTTTATGTGCTCTTGACTGAGAAATCCATCAAAGAGAGTTGGCTCTTTTGATACATTTTACTGTTAAATTAATGCTACGGAACGGCTCTAACCTCACTGGGTTCAGTTTAAATGGCCGCTGCTGTAACAGCAGATGAGATCATTCTTTGTGATATAGCTCACCTAAGGCCATGGATCTTAATGAGGCTGCATTATAAGGGCATTACCTTTTTCCTAATTAAAATGGGGAAAGTAACACAGCCAGCATTTATCTTCATCCTTTGGCTGGAGACACATATGGGGACTCAGATGCACACAATTCTACTCATGTACACACACACACACAGACACACAATTTCAGTAACCAGGTTTTCATTGAATAGTAACTATTCCAAAATATCCAAGGAGTCCATTTACTGAAATAAATGGAAGAACTTCAGGATTGTAATTGAATCCTCTGGCGTTAAATTATGTCTGATGGGTTTGTCATCGGTTATTGGATTATTGGCCTTGAATGGCTCATCTTTTAGTAATGATGAGTGTGATGAGTGTGTGTGTGTGTGAGACTGTGTGAGACTGTGTGATCTCATACGTTTCTCACCCTGTTCACTTTCTCTCTGACAGCATCGGCAGCTCTGCTTGATGAGACCAATGAGCGGGAATATACATCAACTACACACTCTCTCTCTCTCTCTCTCTCACACACACACACTGCTTTATAGCCTTTAGTGTAGCATCACTATGTTGCAGTGTTAGTCAGTGCAGCAGTCAGCTAGCTGACCATGTCTTGACAACCTGTGGTAGTTAGAACAGAAGGAAACATCGTAGAGCCACACATACTGTATACTCACGTAGTTGTACAATTTAAGACTCTCACGTGTACACAGTCCTGAAAGGCAAAAAAAAAAGAATCAACTGGTAAATCAGTTAATCAAAGTACATGACCCAGTATTGCTTTAAACAAGTTATTTTAATACAGCTGATTGCAAAATTTAATGCATTCACATTTCTTTAACAGCATTTTCAGGTTATATTTAGAAGAGTCTGGGCATTGAGCTTTAGGGAACCTTAAAATGTTTCCACTATAATGGTGTAAACCTTTTCTGACACTAAAGACAACCCTTTTTGTTGAGCATGTTTACTATTCTCCTCCAGTTTTTAGAACATTTTTGAGACAAATCATGAAATGCATCTTTGTTTTGACAGTAAGTCAAGATGCTCCAGGAACCATTGAGGGAGAACAATTTAAGATTACAGTGTGGCTGACAACCCCCCCCCCTCCATCGTACATTATCTCTGAACAAATCTGAACACATTTCTCTACCCTGCATCACAAGAGTCGGGCTTTTGATGTCCTCTGCTTTTTGTGTAAATGTTCATGTCGCTATGATTGTCAGGTGTGACATATGGCTTTGTTTAGGTGTGTGTTTGATCTCCACCTCCTGACAGCCAGAGCAGGTGTGTGTGAGGGGGGTGATCATCATCTTGTGGCTCAAAGGGACAGATCTGGGAGCTCCACACACAGCTGCACACATGCATGTTCAGGCACACACATTTTACACACACACACAAGTGTCTATTCATTCAAAGCACTTCTTTCCTGGGAGTCTTTTTTTATTATCTTTTTGATATATGGCTATTTTTTTCTGTTCACCCTTCCCTTATTTTATCTTTTACCTTGTCTGTCTCTTCCAGGTAAATCCCACACTATGATTGGCCGTGATGACTCTCTTCAGACTTTGGGTATAATCCCCTGTGCCATCTCCTGGTTGTTTAAACTCATCAATGAGAGGAAGGAGAAAACAGGAGCACGCTTCTCTGTTCGTGTCTCTGCAGTCGAGGTCAGTGTTATTGACGAGACCTCATTTTGAAACATTCCCTGCAGAGTTAAACAGGTGCCATTACTGATACAGACATCTGTGAAAGGAGGCTACAAAGTTGTAGTGGCAGCAGCTGTAATGCTAGCAATGTAGTATATAACTTACATCACAATGAATGACTTCTCTCTAATAGGGTTTCAATAAAGGCTGGACTCTCCCTTTCAGATTGCTCTGACCAGATTTAGTCATAGATCAATTTGGGAAAGGATTGTGACAGAAAATAAAAGACAGTGAGGTGATTTCTACTAATCAACTATTGTGTGTGTGTGTGTGTGTGTGTAGGTTTGGGGAAAAGAGGAGAACCTTAAGGACTTGCTGTCTGAAGTAGCTACAGGCAGCTTACAAGATGGACAGTCACCTGGAGTCTACCTGTTTGAGGACCCCATCTGTGGCATGCAGGTACACACACAAAGACGTGCACACGTAGCCACACATTTAAACACACACACTGCATAGTTCTGCTAGTTTATGTAATATGGTTGCTGTAAATTAAATCCCCTGAGTGTGTGTATGAACAGCCTCGGGGGTTGTATCAATATGCTTTACCTTTGTTTTGGGTTTTTTTGGCCTCAGGCAGTTCTCTGTTATCCTTGCACTGTGGGATGTGCGCACACACACACTAACCTTGGAGCTTTAGTGTGCTATTAGAGTCCCTTTTCTTCCTAAATAACTAGGCATATTTTAAAACACCAGGTTCAGAAATAGCTCGCTCATTTATTCTTCTGTCTTACTTAAAATACGGTCACTGCTTCTGACTGGCAAAAGTCAGAATCAAAGAAGAACAGTGTCAAGTGCAAAAGACTTCAAAAAATACACAGAAAGAAATATTTGAAATATATTTTTGTCTGGTTATGTCAAAGCTTTTTTAAAATTGACTTTGCACACTTTCTTTTCATTTTGAATTTACCAATGAGCATGATTCAGTCAACAAAAGGCCTTTTACATGAAATTAACCATATTTATTATTATCATCATCCATTGTAACGTAGTAACTACAGAAGAGCGCCAAAAACAAGCGAGCTAGTCTGGCAAGCTTGTGTGTGTGTGTGTGTGTGTGTGGCTGCAGTTATATGTTTATAGGATTATAGGGGCTGATACAAGAGCATCTGTGTAATCCTTAACTAATCTGACTTAATCTCATCAGTAATGATATCCTGCAATTAAACTGAGCCCCCTCAGCTGAGATAAAATGGTACCTTCCCTCTTGTCTGGCTTTTTGTCCATTATTATGTCTGTATGGGCAATATTCACACAGTCCTTCTCTTCCCACACATCTTCCAGCTCCAGAACCAGTCTGAACTGCGTGCTCCGACCCCAGAGAAGGCAGCCTGGTTTCTGGATGCAGCCATAGCCGCTCGCCAGAGTAGCCAACACACCACCGAAGAAGAACATAGGAACTCACACATGCTGTTTACATTACACATATACCAGTATCGCATGGAAAAGACAGGCAAAGGAGGGAGTAAGTACTGTTTGTTCTAACACTGTTATTGCCATCATTACTGTTACTATTGGTGCCACGTTTTCTATTGTAATTATCAACATTAATACATAACGAGAACAAATTAACTATTACAGCTGCTTCTGTTGCTGCAGATGCTACACAATCAATCTATTTATCTATAGCCACTATGGATAAATAGGGAACTTAAGCATCAGAATTCTTGACAGACCTGTACACGTTCCTATCACAGACTGTATGATCCCTATATAGATTCTGCGTTTAGATTAATTCACACATATCTACATAAATAACTGGGTGATAATGCAGGGGTACTGTGAGTTTATTTCTGTTTAAAGGTGTGTTTGACAAAGAGAGACAGTAACAGATGTGTGACCAAAATATCACCGATAAAAATCCCTTTCAGGGCACATAGGGGTGCGTGCATATGTGAGAGAATAAGGCAGCTTGTGTGTGCTGCATGCGTGTATGCGTGCGTGCATGTGTACATGCGAATGCAGACAATGAGGATGTTTAAGGATGACATAAACAAACTAATGAGGGAACACACACGCTTTCACAGCATGTCCTCAGCTAAGTCTGGCTCTCATAATTACAATTAAAACAGTCTTAACCTTTAGAGAACTAGGTTTCACATTATGTTGCTACAGAATTCAGAAAAACAACTCAAGCTTCAACATGTCGTCATTCTTACAATTCATTTAGGAAACTGCTATATTTCGACAGAATATTGAGGGGTAGATGCAGTAGTTGTACTCTATCTATCTGGTCTATACTCCTACAGAAAATATTTGTTGATGATATAGTACTTTTTTTTAATGTTTATACATACATAGTGATGCATATTTCAAAATCCATATTTATATGTTAATGCTGTGAGCAACAATTGTGAGCAAATCTATACATCTGCTGCTGTAAGTAGCTATTGTGAGTTCATCTTGTCATAATCAGATTGAAATCTTCCCTCACTATGACTCAAATAACTCAAGATTTTTCATTTCACCCCCTCTTATATCCTTACCCCATAACATCCTCTGTCCTTCCTCCTCCATGCTTAACACAATTTTTCACTTTGCTAGTGTCAGGAGGACGCAGTCGGCTCCACCTGTTGGATCTAGGCAGCTGTGATGTCAAAGTACTTGGAGGAGAAGGAGGTGGGAAAAGCAGGGAAAACTCTTCACCCAGCTCGGCCCCTCTGTGCCTTTCTCTGTCCGCCCTTGGCAATGTGATCCTGGCCCTGGTCAATGGGAGCAAGCACATCCCATACAAGTAAGGTGGTGTGTGTGCAGAGGTGTATATATGTGTGAGAAAAGTAGGGGAGGAGAGGACAAAGGAAATGTACTAAGATGCTTTGAATAAAGTAAGGTAGAAGACACTGAGGTTGAAAACAAAGAGCATACAAGATGTCCAGTTAACAATTTGAAAAAATATGTGTGGAGAGGAGTGAAAGGTAAAACGAGGAGGAAAGCAGGATGTTTTGGAGCTAGAGGAGAAGAGAGGAAAGCAGACGAGAGATCTTTTAAGTGGCTTCAGGTTTTGAGGACTTAATGTTATAAACAACAACAGCTGCTGTTACATATTCATCACATTTATTTAGCTGGTTAACTGGCTGGCAACAAGAGCAAAGGAGAGAGAGAGAGAGGGGGAGAGAGAGGATGTAGCCAGGGGCAACCAGAAAGCAGGTAGAATATACGGGATATGAAATGGGGGAAAAAATCATAATAGTAACATTTAGTATGCCCAGGGAGTAAAGTAAGTAACTGAACTTTTACCTTTCCCTCCATTAATGTCCTCTTTTCTTCTGTCCTTCCTCCTTGCTTTTCCACTCTCCTTAAGGCGTCGTAGCTCTGTGCCTCTTGCTGGGTTTAATTTAATCACCAGCTTTTGCATTTACATTGCAAAACAACCTGCTACCTAACTCTGACTCTGCAAGCAAGCAAAGCTGTGCTATGTCTCGTTTGGCACTGGCGACTCTTGTGAGGGGATTTGGACTGGTTTAACAATGTATGCCGTGTTACTGCCACTTCTCTAGAACCAAGGACTGAGAACAAGTCACAGAATCTCAAATCACTGAGCAAAGGCCATGGAGCACAACTAGGCGAACATGGATGTCAGGGGAGACGGGTGGAGTGTGTCACTCCAGGACTGTAGTCAGCAGGATATGTAAGACTAGCTAATAACTGTCAATTAATACATTTGGCTTTTGGTGTTTTTGAGCAGCAGGTAGCTGTTAGCTCAATTATCTTCCTTGGAATATAAGAGAAACATGGGTCAGTGTTGTCATAGAGTACAAGAATTTGAAGAGGTGGCTCGCATTTGGAGACAACAAGGTACAAACTAAACAGCACCTCCAAAATGAGAGAAACAAGGCCAGAGTCAACAGCAATGCTAGCAGCTCTGTGAGGCCGTACTTAAAGTAAGCACAGCAGTGCTCTGAGCTAAACGCTAATATCAGCATGCTAACATTCTAGCAATGACCATGTTAAGCAGATAATGAGCAGATAATGTCTATGTTGTTTACCATCTTAGTTTAGCATGTTAGCAAGCTGAAATTACCTAATTAGCACTAAAAGGTACAGCTGAGACTGATGGGAATTTTCAAGTATTAGGTCATAAAGCAAAGTATTGGACAAAGTAAAATTTTGAGGGTCACTTATGTTATTGCAATACATCAATGTGTGACAATCCATCTTGTTGACATAAGCCATTAGATAAGTCACAATTTTGACCTGCTGGTGGCGCTAGAGGAATCATCAAAATATCATCAAAGGAATAAGGTTTCGTCATCTGAGTATCATGAACGTCTGTACAGAATTTCATGGAGGTCCATTCAGTCGTTGTTGATATATTCCAGTCTTTTCCAAAGTGTTGGAAAAAAATAAACTGACAGACTGACTAACAGCCCGACAATTACAAACAGTCTTTCCGTGAAGTGACAATATTGGAAGCAATGCCAAAACCAAAAATGTATTTACATCCAGTTTGAGTCCAAGAACTCTGCTTCGTTAATTTCATCACATTTAAAGGCTGAGCCTGTCTCCCAGTGCTTCAATACTTTGGGGACAGGGTCCCATCCTGTTCTTATAATCTCAGTCCTGTTCCATTGCTGTTGCTAGGTAACTGGTGATTGTATGCCAGTTGATTGGAGGAATATTGGACGTTATAATGTATTTGTAGCTTCCGAGTTCAAGAAAAAGTGGCAGACAGCAGTCTGTCACCACGAAGTCAACACTTTGCCCAGACAAGAATCAGACCATTTCAGCGTGATGCCTGACAGACAACAGTCTTGTAAGAGCCCCGTTTCAGCCACAACATACTAGATTTGTAGATCTAAAGGCTCTTCCCAGAATCACTAAACATCAGCCTCTCTCATTAGAAACTGTACAGCTCCTTGTCCAAAATCAGGCCACATCCCTGGCTGTATCTCTATCTTGGCAAAGTCCCCCTTCAGTCATACAGCTCCCTAAATGTTTCCATTGACACCCCCACACCCATACTAGAGCCTCTCGGTCATATGAGACACTTCAGGGACACAGTCAGTTGTTCAATACTCCAATATCCCATTTGACTTTTTCCAATTCTTAATATTAGCAATATAAGCATAGAAATTAGAAACACGCTCCAGGAAAGTCTAGATTGTCTTTATTTATTAGTTCAGTCATACAAAATACAAATCTGTGAGTGAACAACACGTTTCACAATGTGGTTTCTTCAGCCGCACTCCTTAATATTAGTTTTTTGTAATAATGGCGATCTAGCAATTTAGATGCTGCATTCATTATGGGGAAGTTCTAATCATAGAGAGGATCCTATTACATACAGTAATCTTCCCAGCTAAAAACACTGTAATAAATCTATCACAGTCTGAAAGGTAAGATTTATTTCAGTGTCCCCAGCACTTGAATTAACATGCAAATGAATACTTCATGAGTCATTAATTTACCTACATTAATCTCAGGAAGAGATATAGAGAGATAGAGATAGACTGAGGGAGAGAGAGAAGAGGGTTTGTTGAAGCCTGAGGCAGCAAACAGAGGAAGAAGAAGAGGAGAGAAGAGGAGTCGAGCATCGATGAGAAAGAGGAGGTCAAGATAGGAGTGTGTACATACTGTGTGTATGTGCATGTGAATGTACACATATGTGTGTGAGACATGCCTGTAGGCTGTGGTTTTAGAAAAGGGGGACAGCAGCACGAGGCCACAGATGAGTTTTATTCACTGTCAGCCTGCAGGCCTCAACACACACACACACACACACACACACACACACACACAAGTACACACAAAAGGCAATGAATGATTGCAGTAGCCCACCCAGGAGAAAGTCTTTTCTTAAACACACAGCCTACTTTTACTCCCCCATCTGCTAGTATAATCTCTCTGGGACGTAGATCATTTCCCAATATTAGACTTCATAATATACAGAGTGTTTCTTTTAAGACTTTGTTAGCTTTTGTCTGGAATAGCAGCCTTTCGTGTATTTTAGCAGCATTAATCAATACCTATAATCAATAATTACCATTCATTTTGCCTTTTGAATCTTTTAGCTTTATTTATATGAATATGTTAGCCTAGTGTGTTGTCATTATTACACAGACTATTAGCATTCTCTCCAACTTGTAGAAAATGTTCACTGGGCTTGTGACCAAGACGAGCTATTAATAATCCTTTGTCAAATGTCAGATATGTGCGGGCGTTTGTTGGAAAATCGACCAGGTTTATCAGGTTTGAGTGACTGTGTGTATTTCCAACGTGTCTCTTAGTGCTCACATCTCGTTGTATGTGCGTTTCTAGGGACAGCAAGCTGACCATGTTGCTAAGAGAGTCGCTAGGCAACATGAACTGCCGGACCACCATGATTGCTCACATCTCTGCCTCACCCAGAGATTTCTCAGAAACCCTTTCCACCATCCAGATTGCTTCCCGCGTCCTCCGCATGAAAAAGAAGAAAACTAAAGTCACAGTGGTGAGTTTGAATCAAATCTCTATGCTTCATTAAACCTGGGAGATCATTTCTCTTAATCTCATTAAACTAAAACTTTAGGTACATTAAGTTCAAGATAAAGACAACTACAGTCACTGTTAAGATACCTTAAACAGATGGACACATAACACACTGTTAACAGTGTCCATGTCAATCTTACAATGAAACATATACATCCTGCTCATAATCTTGACGTTGCACTGCATAATGTTTTATTTCTGGAGTTCATGTGAAAATCTTGGCTTTGTATAACTAACTACAAGTTGTAATTGCTTTACTTTGAATGATGACGCATTTGCGCTGAGTTGATTTCCAAACATGATGCATTTTATCACCTCCTCTCTCTTTCCATCACATGTGCCTCATGCGTCACCTTTCACATCACATGCTCACTTATTTCAAAACTGCTAAAGAAAAAGGGGTGAAGGAATCAGAACTCTAAAAATAAAGCTCCAACTGGAGAAAACTGTCATGAGATACATTAAATTGGCAGTCTGTGATAGAAATAGGAATAATAATGCAAATTTAATTAATTTAATTTAAATCTGTCATGTTCCTTAATTAGGTTGAGTGTTGGTCCAGGATCTGTCTAACTGCCATTCTTTTCTCTCTCCTCTCTATCTTTCCTGTCTCTCTCCAGTGCAAACTGTCACTTAAAGGCTAAAAAAAGAGAAAAAAAAAACTCTCTGCAAATCTCAAAAGGGAATATTTTTTCTCTCACCACTCCACTCTGCCTCCTCCTTGCCCATCTGTGTCTCTCCTCAGCAATACACATCCAGCTCCTCTGGAGGAGAGAGCTCCTGCGAGGAGGGTCGTATGCGTCGCCCGACCCATCTGCGACCTTTCCATCACCGTGGTGACACCGACTCTGACCTTCCTTTGCTGCGACTGTCCAGTGATCCTGACGAATACTCGAGCAGTGAGCAGTCATGTGACACAGTGATCTATGTGGGCCCGAATGGGGCCGCGGTGTCAGATAGAGAGCTGACGGACAATGAGGGACCACCAGAATTTGTGCCAATTATCCCCGCTTTGCTTCGAGGTAAAACATCAGAGCAGCAGCAAACACAAAGTCAAAGTCAGGCAGCTGGAGCCCAGAACAAGGTAATTTAAATATATTTACATTCAGAGTTTAGGCAATCAGTAGTAATCAGAAGAATGTTTGTTGTAAAGTAACATAAATTACTTACGTCTCTGTGATATCTGCTTCAACAGGTGCCAGAGGACCAGCCCAATGGACCCCCTCAGATCATCCCTCAGCCCTCTCAGTCACTACTCGGGCAGCCGTTGGCCCCTGTCCCAGAGGAGGGAGCTGAGTGCCTGAAGTGCAACACCTTTGCTGAGCTGCAGGAGAGACTGGACTGCATTGATGGCAGCGAGGAGGTGATGAGAGTTTTCTGTCATTTTACTGTTGTTATTATTAAAAGAAAAGAAAAACGTTTCTGTTAGTGCGGTGGGATCTGTGTTTGTGGTATGTTAGATAGGTTGAACACTTTATCTATTTGAATGGAAAAGGGCTTTTGTCTGTATCTGCTTAAAATGTTCGGCATGTATCTGTGGAACCTTTTCACAGCTTGTGTTTGTTGTGGCAATTTTCTGTCCCTCATAAAAAGTGTATACTTTAAATTGTGTTACAAAAAAATTTATTTGAAAAGGAATGACCTTACATTGTTGAAATATTTGTATAGGACCCTGTTCCACCATTACTGAAGACGACATAAGTGGAGGGCTTTTCCTCTGTCAACAATGAAATCAAACTAGGTTAGGTTTTTCATCCGTCACTCTCTTTGTTCAGGTGGCAAAGTTTCCCTTTGAAGAGGTTCCAACAAGCAAACAAGCTGCCAAACAGGAGACATGTCCATCTTCAGTCATCTCAACCTCCGCTCCTTCTGCTCTTGGCTCTGCTACTGTGTTGGATATAGAAACCAAAACAGGTTAATTCATGGATTACATAAACTAATGTTATATTCCAGCATCCAAATAATTTGAGACCAAAAAATGGCTTTGAAGGCTTCCATAGACCTGTGTGACAATTGTAGTTCATCATCAAATCAACTCCTATTTTACAGTCCTTGTAACCTTTGGTCAGGGACATGGATAACGTTGTTCTGTCCAACATCTCCAGGCTCTGCAAGTGTTCTAGGAGGTGCAGTGCAGTGCTCCTCCTCCTCAGCAGCAGCAGGCTCCAGGAGGAGGACCAATGACCAGCAGCTGCAGGAAATTAAGGAGGTGGTGGAGGAGGCGGAGCTGGCCCAGACGATGATCCACAGTCTGGCTCAGAGTTCTGGTTCCCCCATAGTTACTAGTACCAGGAATGTTACAGGAAGTAACAGCATCGCCTCTAGCCCCCTGCAAAGGGCTAAGAGCTCCCACCTGAATGACAGGTGAGGACAGGTGGTACTGTGTGACCAAAGGAAAAATAGCACTATTTCTTGCAGATGTTTCAGTTCAATTGTTGAAATGTATTTGATTTGTTAGTGACGAGATGACTCGTTTATGTCTCTCTGACCAGCCACGAGAGTCTGAATGTGGGCAGTAACACTGAGGGGAAGGCACGCACATTAGGATCACCGCGCCTCGGCATCGCCAGCCTGACTAAAACCTCAGACTACAGGTAAAGCACATGGGTGATAATGTTAACTGTGGACTTATATTGCATGTGGACTAATAAATAGTCTAAATGTGTAGGATGACACCAGCACCAAAGACCGGCAACATAATGTTTGATCCTTGTCTTCTTCCTCAGGCCTCCATCCTCGCCATCCCAGCGGTGTAAAGTGTACACCCAGAAGGGCGTGATGCCAACAACACCCCCTCTGTCCTCACACACTCTGGCTCAAGACAGCCAGGCCACAGACGCTTTGACCTCAGACAGTACGCACCTCTCTACCCGTTAATAGCTTAAGGATTTTGCTTATACTGAAACCTTCAATACATGTTTGATATTAATGATTTGATATTTTAACTCTTAAAATGTAACTTTTAATTATTTCTACTTACTTTTTATATGCTGTTAGTAGACAACAGAGTCTATGTAACTGTCTGAAGGCATTTAAAATATAGTCACATTGGCATCATAGTATGATGCCAATTTCCATGTATTCTGCACTTGGAAAGCAAAATGAATGACACCAAATGTGTGTTGATCCTGTAGACAGTTTGGCTGCAGACAGCGGCCGATCTTCCACAGAGTCCCCGCTGTCCAGGACCTCTCCGGTGGGCATGAGCCCACAAGTAAGAGAACCAACTCCATCGCTGTCTACCAGCCTGGGCTCATCTGAGACACTGTGTGACGATGACGTCCCTCCGATACCCTTGGACACGCACAGGGATGGTGAGCTGCACTAAACACTGCTATTTTTAGACAAAGAAAGGGGAGTGAGATGCATGAGTCATAAGCAAACCCTTAAAATTATGATGAGAAATATGTACCACACTAAGCCAGAACAAAATGAACAAATGTGATAACTTGGTTCTCATAATCTCCACTTGCAGCCTCAGGACCAACAGTATCTGTAGGAATAGTTGGACCTCTCTCACATGGAGAAGATGAACTGCTGTACACTGTGGCATCTGGAGGTGAGGAGGACAGTAATGTTATAGCTCTCATGGACACTCCAGCCTTTGCTTGTCGTCCAACAAGCATCATCAGCTTCAATGGCGACTGTTGCTCTGTCACTGCCCTCGCCTCGTGCTCTCACGCTGTCGGCATCATCAGCGGTACTGCTGAAGATGGAGATGTGGAGGATTATCACATGCCTGTAGGTCCTGCAACAAGCTCAGGGGTTGTTGCCATGGCAGAGGTTGGTGTGACTGACTTGCTTTGCATTTACCATGACTAAGAACATATGGCATGTAAATATGCATGCTAAACTTAAGCTAATATTCACACATATGGCTGATTTGTTATGATTTGAACCATAAGAACAAAGTACAGAACAATTCCCAGCATACCAATACCCCCATCGATGATATGGATAGGGTTGTTGAGCCAACATGGCTGCCTCTGAACAATGATGTAATGGAAAATCATTGGCATTGTCTGATTGGCTGATGGACATCAGTTAGATCAAATGTAGCTATACCTTTTTAAATTCAAGTTCAGATTAAAATTCACATATAATGCTAATTTTGTTTTCACAAAATACTTGCATACACTTACATCACATTAAATTTGCTGTGTTGATCAATAACATAGTGTTTATTAACACTATTATTAAATCGTTGTTTTTTTGGATGTCAAGATGCCATGCCCAATTGAATTGTGTCCTGTTGTAGGTTGCCATGGCCAAGCTACGAATAGAAGGTGAAGCCTTAGCCACAGTGATGTCCAACTGTGGTTCACCCATGAGTGACCTGAGCATGGGCAGTGAAGCTGACCTGTCTCTCCACAGCTTCAGTCAGTCCCAGAGCCAACAAGGGGAGGCCCTGGCTGAACCTGATCCCAACCAGAACCTTTGCTTTGGAGTGGAGGGGCTGGGTGGCTATGAAAGCAGTGGCAGCTTGAGAAGAGGGAGTCTGGAAGGAGAGGTGGTGCTGTCAGAAAGCGGGAGTGATAAGGGAACTCCAACCAAAGACAGGCTGAGGAAACTGCCTCCTTCCATGGCTAAAACTAGCATCCAAATTCTGGCAGGACCTGGTATCTTCTCTCCCTTCAAGACCACCATCAGTGTGCACCCATGTGTGGCTGTCAAACCCATGGTTATAAAGGAACCAACCATCCTCTCTTCACCTACCAAGACAAGCTTAATGAAAGACCCAGGCAAATTTATTGCACCACTTTTAGCTTCGATTTCCAGTGAGATGAGCTTTGAAGACCCCTGGCTGAAGCGCGGCATGGAGGAGGTGACGTCCAGGGATCTCGTGTGTGAAGTGAAGCCGGAGAAGAGGGAGGTAGAGCATTCAAACAGCCAGGCTGGAGCTGGCGCCGGATACCACCAGAGCTTCTGCAGGGATGGTAAGCAAAGCTGGACTGGGATAATAATTCAGGCCGCGAACGTAGGTCAGCCCAGTCCAATGTCACACATTCACTACGTATATTGAAGCCACTTTGTTGAAATACTTTTACTGCTTACTGTTTATGCCAATAACACATCTCTAAGTTTTATTAGTACACACAAAAACTGCCCCAAAGTACATTTAAAACACAGCCAAGTTTCTTTTGTTTCAAGAATTAGATAAATAATTAATATACTATTTACATGTATAAGCACCCCTTGCTTTCCTATATAGCATGATGAAGCGTTGATGCTATTTGTTAGTGTTCTAAAAACAAAGAATCAACCTGGGAAGTGCTCAGTGCAGCCCTGCTAAAATGATTTTTTTTTTCGAGAACACATCTGTAATTTTACAGCCCCCTAGCTGCACTTTCCTCCAGGGTTTTTCTAGTTTCAATGCACTTCCTCTCACCTCCACCTTTTCCCTTTCTCCTATCCTCTCTCTCACATGCACTGTCTGTTTTTCTGCACACTGCTCAGCCATGTGCACTCAACGTGCTAAGTGAACCTTGTGTTGATGTGTGCTTGTGTGCGACCAGTTGTGCGTGCTGACAGACAAAGATATCACTAGGTTATAAGTGACTGTAGCTGCCTCGTGTTTTCGTTTTGATATACCCATTCCATTTTGCATTTCTAATACTGGCCTGACATCCAGGCCTGATGGTAAGAAACAGTGAAATGTTGTTGGAAAGTAGAATATTAGCAGAAGTCGTATAATAAGTCTATGTTCTCTAATTTGCTGTTCTTCCATCACCAGGTGGGGATCATGGCAGCTCTAGTTCAGGTGGTGAGGTTGTGTCGTCTCCAGATTCTTTTAAGAGAGTGGTGGATGGCTGTGAGATGGTCGCTGTTGTTCCCCCGGGAGAATGCCTGACGAGTATCTACAGCCCAGATGTCCACCGTACTGCCAGTCTTCCCCGAGGCTGGCACCGTATCAACCGCCACGATGGATTAGACAATGGAACTGAGTACCATAATCTTGGCATCACTACTTCAACTCCCTGCAGTCCCCATGCCACACTTGACCGCCGGGGATCAACGGGAAAACAGGGCTTTTTCTCCCACAAGAAGGGGGGAATTCCACCTCTGCCACCAGTACGGAAGTCCAGCCTCGACCAGAGGAATAGGGCAGCCAGCCCTCTCCACCAACCCAGCCACGGAGTCCCATTACTGGGCAGCTCAGCAGATGATTCAGGTGTCACCAGACAACGAGGCTCCAGCATAGACAGCAGTAGACTTTTCAGTGCTAAGTTGGAACAGCTTGCAAACAGAACCAACTCTCTGGGTCGGGTTCACAGCTCACACAGTGGTTCCCACCACTACGACTGCTTCTCTCTGGAGAGGGGAGGGGGCCTGAAAGGGGGCGGAGGAGTGAGGGGGGACAGCACGATGCCTCGTACTGGGCGGAGCCTCACCCGTGCTGGATCAGTATCTTCTCCTACTGGAAACACCAGCAGCACCAGTTTCAGTGCCTGTCCCGGGCCAAGCAGCGCTCCACAGTCACCAGCAAAAACCAGCCAGTCAAAGATCTCAGCAGTCAGTAAGCTGTTGATGACCAGCAGTCCCAAGGCCAGGAGTCTGTCAGCCTCCAGCACCAAGACTCTGAGCTTCTCCACCAAGTCTTTAAGCCAAGCTGCCAGCCGCAGCTCCAGCCTTCCTCCTAATGGAAAGGTAGGAAGGAATGTTTCTTCACCGTAAATGAACACACCTGTAAACACCATAAGACAAAACTAGATGAACCACCCAGTTTTAACAAAGACTGTGAGACCTTCCTGTGTGTGCACTTTCAGTTTTACTCAAGAAGAAACACAGAACATATTAATGAATTACGTAATTACGTAAGTAATTCAAACTGTCATGGCCTCATTTTCTCCTTCCATCCACTTAAGCTATTTATCTGTTTCCTCAGCCCCAGACCTCAGTCCAGGGCCCTCTACAGCAGCAGGGACCTTCCCCTGGATCCTGGTCTACCCAGTCTTTGAGTCGCAGTCGAGGGGGAAGCCTGGCTGCCAAGCTGCCTCTCCGGGCTGTCAACGGTCGAATCTCAGAGCTCCTCCAGGGAAGTGCAGGCTCCCGTTCCAGGAGTCATGCCCAGGGAGGAGGCACCGATCCATCTCCACCAGGAGAGGAAAGAGGAGTTGGGGCAAGGTTAGTCAGTTTGACTTCATTTTATTTTGCATTTCAAGCATTTTGTAGAACATCCTGAACAAAGAAAATCATGATGGTCTATGGTGTGAGCTGCAATATCCTCCACCCATCAGGTAACTTTGCTGCATGTAATTCCCCCTTCTCTCCGTCAACTATTAACCAAAAAAGGCAAAATGCCATTAGAACTAATTCCAAAAATAATCTGTTTATGGTTTAAAGTATTTTATCCTATTTTCCTGTTCTCAGTGGAGGGGGAGCTGGAGCAGGAGGTGGGGGCGGAGGTGGCCCTGGAGAGGAGAGGGCAGCGGTGGTCCAAACGCTTCCCTCTCCCTACAGCAAGATCACAGCTCCCAGAAAACC
Organism: Gadopsis marmoratus; assembly: GCA_036023855.1. Classification (NCBI taxonomy): domain Eukaryota; kingdom Metazoa; phylum Chordata; class Actinopteri; order Centrarchiformes; family Percichthyidae; genus Gadopsis; species Gadopsis marmoratus. The sequence goes on from JAVQJF010041264.1 coordinate 24,374, forward strand.
ACACCGCTGCAGCAGCGGCCATGCTAGTGACAACAGGTATGAGCTCAAGTTCATTGAGAAATACACGTTTAAATTTTCTCAGAACACTTTTGTTGCTGCCTAAAAAAAAAGTTTTAACTTTACCTTTAACTGTGATCTCATTTTGCCTCTAACAGCAGTGTGCTGAGTGGCGAGCTCCCCCCGGCTATGGGGAAGACAGCCTTGTTTTATCACAGCGGAGGCAGCAGTGGCTATGAGAGCATGCTGAGAGACAGCAGTGAGAACACAGGAAGTACCTCCTCTGCTCAAGACTCCCTCAGCGAGCACAGCTCAGCCACCACCTCCTCCAGACGAAGCTCCAAGAGCAGCAAGAAGAGCAGGAGCAACACAGGTCACAAATACTGCTTTTAATCACATGTTGACTTAATTGGATCATGCAGGGCGACAGGAGAAACAAAAAAATAATAGGGAATATTACTAATCTTATTATTCTTTATAGGGGGGGTAAAGCATCCCTTGTATTATGAAATCTATAGAGGTGAAAGCTTTGGCAAAATGTGACCAGAAGCTTTAAAGAAATAGAAAGAAAAAGCTTAAAAAGTAAGATAAAAAAAATAAAGAAGACCTCTATGAGAAAGCAAAGGAGAGGTAAGGGAAAATTGAAGAAAGCTGTGGTTGCAGAAGGAGCCAGGTAGGAAAGGTGACCCTGACCACCCATCTGTGAAATGGTAAAGGGAATCTGCTGGTGTGGGCTGTAATGAATTTATACAGTATTCACCACACAGACCACACAGAGAGGCTGCTAATGTGCCAGTTAAATTACACTCTACTGCTTAACCATGAGGATGGATGTGTGCATAAAATCAGATTGGACAGAGGCAGCTCTTTAGATTGGAGTAACCTCTTTCCATGCATGTGTGTAGGGTGCAGACTCACCTCTTAAATTCACTCTCATTGTCCTTAAACCACGACTGATTCTGTGTTTCAAAGTGTGCATTCACTGTCAAACTGTCATGAGAAGAGATAAATGCAGAAAGGATGAATATGTGCTTGCACATGCTCAAGATGGATTCAGATGAATTCAGTCCCAATTCAGGCAGAGTATAAATAGTAAAAGGAAGAACGGGCAGATATGCCAGAGACTGAAGCGACCGAAATGTTAATCACATCTCCAGCTGAGTCTTTCTTTGTGCTTGATTTCCATTAGATTGGATTCACAAGCTCTCGCTCACTCTCAATATTTTTCCGTGTCTCTACGTCTGCTTATCTTTTTTCATCTATTCCTCTCACAACTTTTCAACCTCATTGGTCCATCTCTCTCCCCTTACACCTTCTCCTCCCTGCAGACCCTCAATCTTTATCCTTCCCCTTATATTCTGCCTCCTCATAATGAAATACAAATGTCTCTGCTTGACCACTAACGTTGAGACCAAAAGACAGGTGCAACCTTATACAAATCACCACTTTCTCTCTCTCTCTCTCTCTCTCTCACACCTTCTGTCAAAGTTTCTGGTGAATCTGATAACTGTCATTCCTGTCGACATGCAATTTCTATGCAAAGCATGTGTGCATGTATGAGTGTGTGTGTTCATTCTAGCCTAGTGGGCAGACTAGAGAGTGACCTGCTATTCTTATCTATGAGCTTCATGAACAGAGACTAAACTTCTTTATCTTGCTTCACACCCCATTATCTGTTTCTCATTCCCTTCTTCTTTTTTCAATCACTCAATGCTTTTCTTCTGTCCTTTCCTTTCTGCCTCCCACCCATGATCTCTTTCCTTAGCTTACAATATTCTACTTCTATATCTATGTCCTATCGTCCTGCTTTCCCCTGTAAGATACTTATACTGATGCAAAACAAATTGTAAAGGTTCCTGTTGAGCGCACACTTAAGTTGTACTATATCTACTGTATAGCTGCGAATTGATACATAAACACATTCGCAGTTGAAAACATATTTTTCTTATAGTATAGTCCTATGTAACCGAATGATGAGAAAACACCTCTAAGGCATGTGGGCCCACAAACGTGTTTATTATTTAAATTAAAGGTATAGTTTGGGAAATAGGTTTATTGGCTTCCTTACAGAGAGTTAGATGAGAGCATCAATTCCACTCTCGTGTCTGCCCGTTCAATATAAGGCTGCAGCCGTTAGTATAAATATTAGTATAAAAACTGGAAACAGCTATCCATGTCCAAAAGTAACATCTGTCTAGCAGCACCTCTAAAGCTATCCAATTAAGATATTTTGTTTTTTTAATCCGTACGAAAACTGAAATGTAACATCAATTTGTTGTTTATCGGCTAGTTATATGCCAGACTATTTCTTGGGTGGGTGCAATGATTTCCTGGAGCCTTGTTGTTGCTGTGGGGTTGCCAGGCAACCAGCAGTCGTTTTGTTAAGCTAAACAAACTGGCTGTACACTTATACTGAATGGACAGACATGATGGTGGCAATGATCCTTTCATCTAACTCTGGGAAAGAAAGCGAATAAGTGTATGTCCAATAATAAAAAAGATCAGTGCATTGCACAATGGGGATAATTAATTCTACTCAATAAATAAATAAGAGCTACAGTATATATTACCATCATGTCTGTAAACACTTTATGATAAACCGGTGGTGTGTAACACTTCTTATTTCATCATAATTTCATCTAATTTGTTCTTTCAGGCATCCAGCGTCGTCGTCTGATCCCAGCACTGACCTTGGACTCCTCCTCCTCCTCCTCCTCACCTTCTCACCGTTCCTCCAAACAGGCCATCACTTCCTCTTCTTCCTCCTCCTCCAGCCCAGGTGCATGCTGGGTTGACGGCCCACTGGGGCCCCCAGTTCCCTCAAACCTTCGGGCCACAACTGCAACCACAGAAACCTTTGAGATCAAGGTGTACGAGATAGATGACGTCGAGCGACTGCAGAAGAGGAGAGACAAAGGAGGGAGCAAGGTGAGAGAGAGAAAGGAGGCGGTGATGCATGGGTGAGAGGAGGGAAGGAGGGAGAAACCTGAGCTACATGGCGGCTGTAAAATTCATAAAAGAAAATGCAAAGAGAATGTTTACAAACCCCTCTCGAAAAATGATTATTCACTACAGTTTTCCCAGAGTGTTGTGGATGTTGGTATTCTGATGGGTCTAGTTTAACCAGAGGTTGCTTTCACCCACTGTACAGGTAAAAGAAGTGGTGTTTTTTCTGTCTGTGACAGTTTGAGAATTTCAGACATGGCAGGGACAGATCAGACTAAAATTCCCCAATCTCCGTGGGTAACATACAGTAGGTCTAAAGTGAGGGAACGGGGTGTAACAAAAAAGGAGGGAGAAAGGAAGAGCAACAGTGTGAATGGAAGCGTTCGGAAACAAAAGAGGGAGCAAAGAAAGCAGGAAAAGATTAAATAAAGGAGAGCGTGTGTGAGGAGAATATACTGTATGGTGGAAGGGCTACGGAGAATGAGGAATGGATGTGGGGGGAAATTAAAGAAGGTGGAGAGCCAAAGAGCAGAAAAAGAGACCCAGAGGGCAGGAGGCCTATTGCACTTGATGTCAATGAAATTGATTTGATGAATAATAGTTGTGGGATACACTGAGTGTTCTGTTGGACACTGTTGCTGGAGTAACAAGAAGAGGAAGCCGGAGAAGAAAAATTACATAGGCAGCTAAGATTAATAAATATAGCTGTAAGGATATATTCAAAAAATGAATGAATCAACGGTAGCTCTACATTCTGAATGAACAGTGAGCTTTTTTCCACATAAATCTACATTCTATTCTCTTACTTATACGTATCATTTTAGAAATGATTAATATTTAGCAGAATACGGAGTGGTACTGTAAAACTCATTAAACTGTTGCAAATTAATGCACACTGCAGGTTTTTGGGCTTCCACTCTTAAACCTTTATGTATTCAGGGGAGGGAGCATTGTCAGCTTTGGGAAAGACGGTGGGAGAGAAAGCAATGAAATATAGATTTTTCCTGCCTCTGCCTTAAGAAAGTCACTTAACCCTCTCAGTGCTCAGCTACTCAGTGTCCGAAAGTACTTGACTGCAGTCATGCTGAGAGTCGAGGAGGTGTGAATGTATGTAACCGTCTGAATGTTAAGCAGGCTGCTACTGAAACAGAGCCACGTGTGTTTCCCAACACACTCCTCTGGATAAATAAAGGTGAATGTCTGTGCTCTCCCTGCGTGTCAGGAGGTGGTGTATGTCAGCGCCAAGCTCCGTCCCTTGGAGCAACGTCAGCAGAGAATCAGTGAAGTCAGAGCCAAGTACCAGTGTCTGAAGAAGGAGCTGGAACAAACCAAACAGTACCTGATGCTGGAGCCACACAAATGGACCACTGAGTGTAAGTAGGGCTGAGAGAGAGAGAGAGAGAGAGAGTGTTTGAGCCCAAGTATATTCTACACTAGTGGTTCTATGTAGGTTGGAAAATTATTTCCAAATAAAATAAGTCACAAATATATATTTTCATTTTTAAAGGGCCTCAGTAGTTTCCTAAAACAGCTGGGCAGCGTAGTTTTTAGCAAACTTAACTCAAACAGGAGAAAATAGTAGCAGTAGGAGTTAGTTTAGTTTAGATAGTTTCGGCAGCAGATGGATGTGAGATCAAATCAAAATAAACTACAGTGCCTGTGTTCATCGTAATGCAGGAACATGCCACCGGGTGCTACAGTATGGCTCCCTGATTTTAATAGTTTTTGGACAGCAATGGAGCTCTATGGCACAGAGCCATTGGATATATCAAGCTTTGGATACACGGACAACACTTGTTGGTCGGATCAGTTAATGGTTGGTTTTGGTCTTTTCATGGACTTTGATGACAATAAGAAAAATATAGAATATCACCAGAGTAACTGTTTTAGCAAGGTGTGTAATATTTATCTCTACCTGTCTGTCCATATCCAGTTGAGCTACAGCAGGCCTACGAAGTGGACTCTCTGGAGTATTTGGAAGCTCTGGAGACCGTGACGGACAAACTGGAGACCAGAGTCAACTTCTGCAAAGCCCACCTCATGATGATCACCTGCTTCGACGTGTCCTCAAGACACCGGTAGACAGATGAGAGGGAGACACACAGCTGGACTCAATTAGATGTCGACATTTGGACCCTTTGAACCCTGATTAATCAATAAACACCTTTAGAAAATATCTCCTAAACTAATACATCTCATTGTATGACTGGATAGTTGGAAGGAGGGATACAGGGATGGACTGACCACTTGATCTTGCATGTCATCCTTTTGTCTCCAGATGTAAGTAGGTCGGAAGGACAGATGGATGAGAGATGGAGGGACACAAGGAATGGAGATATATAGAGATTTATAGAGAACAGGCCAACACACAGATGAGTCCGTATATTTTTTTCTTGGGGCCCGAAAACAACCTCAGAAACAAGACATTGAACAGCATCTAACAGACGGGCAACTTTGAATCAGATAAAAGAGTCTGATGAGAAACATCAAACATAACCAAGTGAACAATTGGACTGCTGAGACGCCTTAGACTGAGTCAAACATTTAGGAATATATGACGAGGAAAAGAGTGAAGAGAGGAACAAAAACTGCCAATTTTTTTTTTAAACAAAAGAAGGATAAAGACGAGGAGAGGAGAAGAACAATTTCTCATCTCCTGTCATATTAGAAGAGCACTTTTCAGAGTTTACGCAGTCGAGAGCCAGTGCTGACTACAGAATGGTCAGGTATTGTTGTGCAGTTAATAAAAGAGACTGACCAAGAGAAAGACAGGAGGACAAAGAAAAATGATTTAGATAAGTGCCTTGTGAACATTTCAGTAATACCAAGACCTACTCTCTTTCTCTCTGAATTTGTGTACATGCAGTAATTATGGTGCTAGCATAAAAACAAAACAACACACGAAAGATCAATGTCCTTGGAAAATCTTTGAATTTATAGCCATTTCTAAGTGTGATGTTTTACTGTGAGTCAGTGTTTCACTAAATCATAAAAAAAGCTAACACTGTATGTTTGAATGGTCTTTGGTACACTGGTTAAAGATTAGACTACATTTAAACTGGATCTAACTAAATCAGACACAGAGACTAACACCAAGTCCTCTTTAAAACAATGAAACGGTCACAAGGACCAACAATTGAAATTGAAAAACATACATGATTTTTCCAGGTCACAGAGTTGTGTGTTTAAAGAGAGAAAAAATAACACTAAGGCTAGTTTTTTGTGGTGGTTGTTTTTACCTGGATTCACTCACAAACAGAGCACATCTGACTTTTGACCCTCTGGGGCATACGCACAGTACGTTTCCCCAGATACACGTGTGATGGCTTTTTCATGTTCACAAAGTAATGAAACGTCTGTGTCACATGGGAGTGGAAATGAAAATGCTTTTTCTCTGATCCAGCGTGAAGTACATCCATCGATTGACTTGGCTACCTGTCAGACTGACTGACAGGCAGACTGTCTGTTGTTTGTATCTGTGTTGTTTTGCTCTATTCAAAAAGAAACGGAATGATCCGTCAATGTGTGTGTTTTATAAGGTATCCTTTTTATTTGAGTTCAATGGGACCATGTAGAGACAATGTATGATAGTAGGCTAATGAAAAGAGATATTTAAGAGTAAATCGTGAGGAAGGCACAGGTACAGGATAAGCCCATTGATATACAGTGTTTCTTCCTGTATTATTGGAAATTTAATAGTGACTTTAGACTGAAAATACTTACGTGGGACTACAATTGTGGTTAGAAATAGTCCCAATATTGCCTTTTATTAAAAGGACAGAGACATAAAGGAACAACTAAAATATATATATACACGTAAAGTAATGAAAGAGAACTAAAGAAAGAAATGGATGATGACCAAATTAAGAGGCAAAGATCTCTGCCTGGTTCCATTTTTTTTTGGATGGATAGCAACACTTATTATTTGCCAATATTATTATCTATGGTGCTTGAGATGTTTATGATCTAAATGTTTGTACAAATATAAATATATGAAAGAGCCTGTTTCCCTCTGAAATACAGAACAATACCCTTCGAATGCTTCTTCTACATTGCTGTCATCACGTCTGTTGTTGTCGACATCGCCACCCTCTCCTCTGAAACGCCTTTTGCCCAAGCAGAGAGCATTCTGGGAGATCCTGCTTGTTATCTGAGAGGTCAGCGGAAAATAGGCAGCGACTTCACAGGAGTGGAAATGCTGTAACGATATGGGTATGATTTGTCAAAAGCATTGTAGTGCGAAATTTACCAGTTATTAATCCTAATAGGACAAACTCAGCTTTTATCTTTTCCACTAGGCTGACACAGAAACAGGAAATGACTTTAAATGTTTAAGGTCTTGATTTTCTCATGGCTGCGTAAAGAGGTAACAGTCATTCATTTCCTGTGGCATTCGCCTGCAGTGACAGCCACAAGATATACTAGAGGGAAATTACCCCAGAAACTAAGATGCTTTTGACAGACTGGACCCATGAAGCGTTTCCACAGGAGGCGGGCGAGGTAGCCCTGTGACATCTTTGATCGTTTCAGTTCACCGTGCCAGTCATGAATGAAGGTTTTATTTATTTGAGCTCATGAGAGCAGTCGCTTAACATTGTGTTCTTATTTATTTACACCTTATGATCTTAAGAGTTACTATGCATTTAAGAAAAAGAAAAACGTAACTGTACATACTTTGCTGAGCCCATGTCATATATAAATATATATACTGTACACATATCATATATACGCTCATGTTTATTTTATATATTTCCTGTTGATTTCATTTGCTCCTGTTGTTCCTGTTGGAGATTGTAATGGGTTTGGGTTTCCTCAAACATTCACATCCAAGCTAGTTATGTGGTTTCAGAACAACAGGAATTTCAGTAAATTAGATACAGACCAGAACTTGAAAATTATTTTTTACATGTGGAGAAGAAAACGGTTTAGTTCGCAGACAACTGTGTTGTTTTAAATGTAAAGCCAGTATATTCTGCAGTGTTAACTACAGCCTTGTGTAATTAGCAGTGGAAGTTTTGGGAACCCCAACCTCTGGATGAGCTAAACGTCCTGTACTTGTTTCCAGATTTAAGATGCTATGTGTCACGTTTCTTCCGTGATGGGTCAAATCTACTGTGGTAGCGCTTTATAATTCTAGCAATAATTGTGACAAACAGCTGAGGTTTTGGTGGCCCTATATTGTTTATAGCTAACATAATAGTACAGTTGTTACTTTTTCACGAGAGGCAACCATGCTAAAAGGGATAAACTCATTGTCAGGTGCTTTAAATAAAATGATTCACAAAATGCCATATGTTAAATCAGGTTGGAGGGCAACAAAACCCCACACAGTTTAATGAACAAATTGACTGTGCAAATGTGCTGTTGCGTGGTTTGGCTGGAGTTTTCAAGAATTATAATGTGTTATCTGGAAATATGACACATAGCATCTTTAATTTCTTAAGGAGTATTGTGTGTTGAAGTCTGGGTCAGACCACATTTTTCAGAAACAGTAGCAGTACGACACTTTATCTCTACATAACTAATCAAACCAGTGTCTGTCATTTAAAAGTGCCAATCTCTTGAGTAGAGGAATGAGTTATTTCAGTTACGACACACAATCAGTGCAAAAAAGAGAATAAGAAGTGTGAGATTTGCGCCGTGTGCGTGTGTCGTTTCCATGATTCGAGACTGCAATCATAATATCCTCTGCAGATTTACTGTTACTCATTTAAAGAAATGTGGTCTGACATATTGTGTTGATGGAAGAGCAAGCTGGAGGGATGTAAATAAAGAAATGTATTGAAAGAGTTTCACATCTGATTCTTCATTCTTTGAACATAGGATAGTCAACAAAGTAGTAGCCAGTTTGTCCCAGACCCAATGAAATGCCCACATATTGCGTTGTGACTCAAACACATCATACATTTAAAAGATCTACTGGAAAAATAGCTGCAAGTTTTATTCAACAATATAATTATAACTACTTTAAATAAGGGGAACTAAAGTATATTTTTAGCCATGTGCGTGCTTGTGTTTTTTCATCACCTACTATTAGTTTTGGGGTTCCTGTGTGCTTTTGCAGAAACCAAATGTTTCATTTGTACAATATATAATCCACACTTGCTTTTTGGTCACTGTCAGGTATTCTACTGTTTGATCACTGCAAAGCTTCAATGGTTCAGTTGTTTCTTCAGTGAAATAATTTAACATGTGGTGATCCAGTTATTTCTGACAGATATGGCCGAACCCTGTCATCCGCTTCAAGAACAGACCAAGAGAAACGGATTCCACTGCAGCCTCCAGTCTCAGTCAGCTGACTTTCCCAGGAAAATATAATCCTATGATGTGTGCCAACAATTGAGTCTCCTTCCAAAAAGACAAAACCAACTCTCACAAGGACTGCTGGTGTCAAACCTCAATGCTTATTACTTGAATTAAATCTAGTTAGCTTTTCTTAAAAAGAAATACAGTAGAGCATTTTGGATTTTGTTAAAATATATCATGTAACTGTACGTGTGGTGTGTCAAGGAAAAGGATCCCTGTTTTGTACTAGATATCACTTATCCAATGTTTGTGTGTGTGTACCTTTACTAGCCTGTAGGCAGCATTCTTTGTGACATATTGCCCTGTTGAGCCTGCTTTGATCACCCGCGCACAGCAGAGAACAGGAAGGAAAGAGGGAGAGAATAGATGAGAGACAAGAGGATAATAAAGGTAGCAAAAGAGAAATGCAAGGAAAGAGTGAGACAAGTGAAGAAGAAGAAGAAAGGATTACATTTTAGAAGAGAGGGAGATGAGGTGTGGAAGAGCTGAACCGGTGCAAGAGAAATACGATGGGTGAGGTTAGGGAGGACAAAATAGGGAGAAGAGTGGATTCAGGTAATAAAAAACATTTAATTTGAAAAATATAGCAGGAGAGTGATCTCTTGGGTAATTTATGACAAATAATATCCAATCATTTCCCACCAAATGGGCTATTGCTCTCTTTTCTGAACTCACCTAGCTGCTAAAATCACTCACCTAAGGCAAGAGAAAGACTTTAATTCCCTGCCCAGGATAGCGAGACTAATTTCCTTGCTAAAGTCCAATGTTCCGTGTTGTTGTAGTTCCTGAGATTGGTAGTTAATTTGATAATTAGGTTCACTTAGCCATTGTCTTCAGGTAATCTTGTTTTATTAAGTGAATCTTCTTGGTAATTTCACTCTTTAAGTGCCTAGAAAGACCACTTTAATATGTGTTGAACTGAGAACTGTGTTCTCTTTATAGTTCTTTTTAGTTAGTTCGTTAGTTTGTTGTTTTTTTACTAAAATTTCAAGCAACTTAAGCTTGCAGCAGAAAACAAAAGCAAAAAGCAAAGCAGTTCACACATGATTTCACAGGACCATGAATGTCTGTTCAAAGTCTCATGGCAATCTGTCTAGTGTGGAGCAAAGTGGTGGGCTGACCAACATTACCATCCCTGGAGACATCACTAAAAATCACTACAAAAAAAAGCAGGCGACCTTCGATTCAACTGGGGCTCATAGTGATGGTTAAATATGGGCAGGTAGCTGCAACAGAGGCCGTTGCTACTCAGTTCTACAGTCCTTTGGTTTTAAGAGCCTGCTCTTTATGAAGATTATGATGAAGCCCAATCAAAGAAGAAAGAACGATGTAGGCGTGATGAGGATATGATGAAGATGTTGGATAAGATGGGGGTATGATTTTGTCTCTCGTTTTCATTTTAAGGTGAGATTACTGATGAATACAGTATATGGCAATATCCATCAACTCCTTATCACTGAACCCTGAAACACAGGAAGATAATCGAGAAATGATACCCGGGATCAAATCTACGTCTCTGGCTGTTATTACACCTTGAAACAGCAGCATCTCTCTGTTTAAAGAACAAGCAGCTGAGAGGGGAGAGGGAAGACTGGTGATTGGTGAATCTATTAAAGTCTCAAGTTGTAATTCATGAAGTGACATATTCATGAAACATACAGATTAAAAAATACTTTACAAATGATAAGAAACCTTAAACAGAATTAGAAAAATTATTTAGTTGTCATCCGATGTCAATGCTTGATTCTTAGTGGTGGGTTTACATTTGAGTTACAGATTGTGGAATTAAGTAAAAGGCACAATAAGAATAGACAGTAGAGGTGTGATGTTAAAGCGGGAGGGGGAGGGAAAGTGAGAGATGAAAGCTTGGACTGAGTAAAGAAAGCGTAAAGGTGATGGGGTGCAGGGTGAGACACACAGAGCTCTCTATGTGTCTCCAAAATGAGAGTGAAAATTGAAAATGTGGGAGAGTAAATGGCAGGCGGGTGAGTGAATGAAGATGGGTTAAAACCACTCTGTGGGCCATTTTTTGTTATTGGCTCTGGCTGGCTGCAGAGACGCACAGCGAAAGAGAGAGGCGAGATGCCAACGAATGGTGAATTTAATTTGAAAGCCTTTGGGGAGTGAGAGAGACAGAAAATGAGGGGGGGGGGGGGCAGTGAGTGACAGAGAGGGAGAGACAGAGGGTTATGGTTAAGCTACTGTAGTAAATCTTTTTATTTTACGGCTGTTAAGAGGTGAGAGAGCTGAAAGGGAGCAAGTGAGAGACAGGAAGCAACAGAGCAAATGAAGTGAGTAATAGAGGCAGGAACAGCAGTATTGTACAGCAGGACAGACTCTTCCACAGACCATTCAGTCCTCTAGTGTCATTACTGCACTACTCCATTCAATCTTCACATCCACTTCATTTAATCTGCCTTTTCTCCCACACATCCATCCAACCATCCTTCGTCTGCCACGTATCCGGGGCCGGGTCAAGGTGGCAGCAGGTTAAGCAAACTGGTCCCTCTCCCTCGCAGAGTTCCTCCTGGGGGATTCCAAGGCATTCCCAGGCCAGATGAGATATGTAATTTCTCCAGTGTTCGTGTTCTGGGTCTACCCCGGGTTCTCCTACCAGTTGGATGTACCTGGAAAAACCTCCAAAGAAAGGCACCCAGGAGATTCCTATCAGATGCACGAACCACCTCAACTAGCTCCTTTCGACGCAAAGAAGCAGGGGCTCTACACTGAGCTCCCTCCAGATGTCTGGGCTCCATACCCTATGTGTAAGGATGAGCTCAGCCACCCGACAGAGGAAACTCATTTGGGTTGCTTGTATCCACAATCTCATTCTTTCAAACACTACCCAAAGCTCATGCCCATAGGTTAGGGCTGGAACGTAAATCCACTGGTAAATCGAAAGCTTTGGCTTCTGGCTCAGCTCCCTCTTTACCACTACGGTCCGGTACGGCGCCTGCAGTACAAATCCACCCGTCACTTTCACGCTCCATTTTACCCTCACCCTGTGAACAAGACCCTGATCTACCTGTACTCCGTCACTTGGGGTACAAGGTCACTCCCAAAGCCAGAGGGAGCAATCCAGTAGATTCCAGCAGAGAACCATGGCCTCAGACCTGGAGGTGCTGACTCCCATCCTACCCACTTCACACTGGACTAATTATTTTCAATAATTAAAAAACTAAAATATTGTGTGCCAACTGTTGTTTACACTGAATATAACGGAGAATAAAAAAACATCTGACTAATACAGGATGATGAAGCATTTGGGGTTCGAACATGTTGGCTATTCCAGTACTGAGACAGCATAAAGTGTCAGAAAGGCAAAACCTTTTACTTGTAACCTTAAAGGAAACATATGATCACTCTAATCATCCCATAACCCATAGAAACACGCACACACAGGTTCCCTCTCAGGAAATGCTGTCACCAGTTTTCAAACAATAGAATTTTGGGATTTAACATGGGAAGTGTGTGTGTGTGTGTGTGTGTGTGTGTGTGTGTGTGTGTGTGTGTGTGTGTGTGTGTGTGTGTGTGTGTGTGAGTGAGAAACACATTACCACATTCCATCTCAGACACACTCTGGGCTTAACTTGGAAGCCACACACACAACAACATGGATTAACATGGGAAGTATGTGTGATGGATATGTAAAGAGGAAAGATAGATGCATTGAAAACCTGACTTCACTAAAACAGCAAACACACACACTCATCTCTCATCTAGATGGTATGTGCAGATTAAACACAGGAGACAGAGGCCTACAGCTCCCTCCGTCTCCCTCCCTCTCTCTCTGCCTCTATCACACACATTGATCTCTTACTTTGCATGTAAATAAACTAATTCATTCAACTGTGATAACTTCTGTGATTCCTTAACTTTTCATCTGGACCAAATACCAGCAAAACTAATGACATTGCCATCAGCCTCAGCTTTACTATATTAGCACGCTAACATGTGAAACCAAGATTGTGAAAATGGCAAACTGGTATAACTCAAAGACCCATTGAGCTGTAGCACAGCCTCATAGAGCTGCTAGCTAAACTGGGTATAACAAACCTTAAGTCATTTCATTCAGTTTTTACAAAATGAGAAATTAAGGTAAAAGAAATTTTACCAAACTACGTGAGAAAATGAAAGACCATTTGACTGTGGACATATTGATTTTAAATTATGACATTCATCAGATATCATTTACAGTAGGAAAAATTTATACATCTGCACTTTTTGTTCATACTACTAAACTCATGGAACTCATGGGACTGATTAACTAATAACATTAAGACTATAAGAAATTAAGAGGGCGAAAGTGAAAGTAGTGTACAAGGTTCCAGCAGCAGTATTTTTTGTGGCTGTGTCTCAGTGACTGCTGGCTGACTGCTGAACCATCTCAGTGCGACATTCCTCCATCTTCATCAATAGATCGGTGGTCATGGGGTGATCGTCACCGTGGGTGAGCTTTACGATTTGATAGGCCTGGGGGAGGAGAAATTAAATGAAATGCTCACAGAATGTCTTAGCTGTCATTCCTGCTATTGCTGCAACTCTACAATTTCTAATATGATGTTTAAAAAGTACATGTTTTGTAATTATTTTAATGTAATGTGTGCTTACAACCTGTCTGATCACCTCCCCTTTTGTTGAATGTCTCCAAACTGCTAAACTTAACTTGGTGAGTAAAATGTTATAACTAATAGGAACGATGGACAAAACTATGAAAATAAGTCCATCGCAGTACAAAAACAGTGTCAGTGTTTCACCCCCTCACACCTGCTTGAATGTGTCCAAAGCCTCCTCAGTACGTTCCAGGTAATGTTGCAGCCTTCCGACTCTCATCAACTGGACTCCATGGACTGGATGGGGTTCAGGGTAGAATTGTCTTTAGAGAGGAGAGAAAAAGAGAAGATGAAGACGGAGGGAGGGACGTGGGCGAAAGACGTTTTCTGTTGGCCTGGTGAATAGATTTTGCCGTTTCACCCTAACTTTTACACATCTGTCAATCAATGTGTGTAAATATTATTGTTTTTACTTCTTTTGTGCTGTTGTTCTTCTAGTTTCCCACAGCATGTACATCGTTATTGCAATTCTACTTCCTTCGTGCTTTTTGCTGAAAAATAAATACTGTTAATCAAATGACTGTCTTTCTAAGCTCATAGAGGAGCTGTTAATAATAATAATAATAATAAACTTTATTTATATAGCACCTTTCATACAAGAAATGCAGTTCAAAGTGCTTTACAACAAAGATATGAAATGCACAAAGTGCTTAACACAATAAAAAACA
>JAVQJF010041269.1:0-23015 GCA_036023855.1 Gadopsis marmoratus
AGTAATCACGTTATGTCACATGCAGCCTGGGGGATGAAGAGCTACTACAAAGGCCAAATGGCAGGATTTATGTGGACAAAAGAGCTTTAGTAACATTCATTACAGGGCTGATTAACAGCACAGCTGAAGTGAAGTCAAAAAAGTATCAAATTCAGCTGGTTGTCAAAGCTGCAGTGAATCACTTAGGATTAGTGTGAATGATGTTGGAAGAAGTGAGGGTAGTTGATAGTATTCATGGTAATTATCTTACAATGGAATGCCAGGAGTTTACTGGAAATCCGGATGTAGTGTGTGTTCAGGAAACCTGGTTAAAACCAAATTTAGACTATGTGATACATAGATAAACAGTGGTGAGGAAAGACAGAAAACGTTGGGGGGGGGGGGTGTGCAATGTTCATCAAACAAGGCATTCCATATAGGGTTCTGGAAAAGGAAAATTTCAGGAATACATAGTGGTGGAAGTGTGGAATAGCAGATCAGGGGGGTAAGGTAAAGTTTATGTGGGTTCCGGCACATTTAGGGGTGAGGGGGAATGAGGGAATGAGAGGGTAGATGAATTGGCAAAAACGGCTTTAAAGAAAGGAACTGCAGAAATGCAAATTAGTATCAGGAAAGCCAAAGTCAAATGAATCATTTGGGAAAAAACATCCAACTGTGGCGAGATATGTGGGACAGAAAGGGGAAAGGGAGGCATCCATATCAAATTCAAAAGCGCGTCAAAGGTTCTAGGGTGGGTAGTGGACATAGGAGAGAGGAAATGGTATTGACAAGGTAAAGTTTTGGGCACAGTGCCCTAAATAAAACACTGAAAATGATAGGGAAACACCAAACAGGATTTTGTGAGGGGTGTCAGGAAGAGGCATCAGTAGTGCATGTAATTATGACCTGTAGGAAGTATGAGTCTCACAAAGAGAGAATGAGGGATACGTTTAGGGAGTTAGGGGTGCAGGAATTCACATTAACAGAATTGCTGAGCACGGGTGAGAGACCACAGGTCAGGGTATTGTTAGCTTTTTTAAGGGAAACGGTTTTTTTTTACAGGACATGATGGATGAGTATGGATAGGGTGATAGGGTAGCTGACAAGGAAAGGGGTGTTATAGTAGGATTAGGCTACAAAATTGGGATTCAATGTAGATTAGGGTGTCTGCAAGGTTTTTTGTTTGTTTAGTTATTGGATTTGTATTGAGTGAAGAGATAGTATGCCTACGGGCTGGTCCACACTCCGGAGCAGAAGGTGGCGGTAGTGCACCAAAGCTGGATGCCAACCGCCATAAAACTAGAAGAAGAAGAAGAAGACGACGACGACGACGATGAGCCAATGCCAGCTTTTCCAATGGAAACTGAAAGCATCTCGGGCTCTTGACAAGGTGGGCAACTGCACGTACTGTAGTCCTACATGCAAAACATTTAATAGCTAAGTTGCCTATGATTAAACTTGATACGTTCATGGTTGACATTTGCTAACCATTAGCTGGCTGCAAGTAAGGAAGCCGCAGAAAGCCGACGAGTAGCTACGGTTAGCTCCCTAACATTAATACAGCTTTGACACAACCCAGGAAATATTTGCGTGTTAAGGTTATCAAGGCACTTAGTTAATGGTGCAATCCAAAGCACAGACGATCGGTTCTTTTCACTAACGCCAAATAGTGCTTCCGTGGACGAACTGTAGCCTCAAGTTAGCAACAGTGTTGTTAGGTTAGGCTAATGTTAGAGCTAGCTTAATTTATCTGGTAGCCTGATTCTGTTGTTTCTGTTTCTATTCCACGGTTGGCAGTAATACAATACTACGTTCAGAAAGATGGCAGTTAAGATATTATAGTATTATGCTTATTTTCAGACACGCGCCTGGGAAAAACTTGTATCTTATATTGGTTGAATAGCATTTGTTATTTAATTCGGCATACTTATGTGATACATATGTGACTTAATTGAGTCGTTTTGATCTGTTTAACGTGTATTTCTGCGGCTCACAATGGCTCTACTTGGTGAAAGACATTAAAAACCAAGCAATAATTAAGTATATACATTTATTTGATTTAAGAACAGTTTTTAGACTGACTTCATGCCGAACTGAAAATGAAAGGCCATGCTCCCCAAACCTAGCATAAGTGGTAATAATCAAGGCAACGGCAAATGACCAAAATGTTCAATGAAAATTGGTAAAACAGACCATATCAGGTTGCATTCAGACCAAATCATATGTTGTTGTTGTTGTTGTGTGGGAGTGTCACTACATGGCCATGCTGATTGTAGCTATCACAGCTGCACAGCGATTAATCGTTAAAACATTAATCGCCATGCAGTGGATTGGCATTGTGTCGTTCTTCATGTTGGATTCCTTGTTAGTGTTGGGATTGTTGTAGTGTAGAATCCATGTCTGAGAAACCTAACCATTGCACATCAGGTCAAAGGTTGTGTATAGAAGATATAAATAATACATGAACACATGTGTCCTGCAGGCAACAGAGTCCCTGACCTCAGCCAGAAGCAGAGCAGCCTGCAGTCTGTGAGGAACAGCAGGTGTCAGGGGGAGGACTGGTTCACCTGAGCAGGGAAGAATCAGAGAAAAAGAAGGTGGATACGAAGAAGACTGCAGATGGCTGGCTTTCTGGATAACGTTCGCTGGCCAGAGTGGGAATGCATCGACTGGGGGGAGAGGAGGAACGCAGTGGCTTCTATTGTGGCTGGAGTTCTGGTAAGTGGGCCTAGAGAGAGAACGGCTGAATGACAGAAAAAGTGTTACAGAACAAATATTGTGATAAATCTGACTCTGTGTGAGTGTCTACAAAAGGGCAAGATTGTCAAAATCATGGGGCTGAGGTTGAGTCAGCCGTTTTGATAATGCATAGTGCAAGTTTAAGTTAAAATGTATTTGTCATTTCAACTATAAAATACCGTTGAAATTAAATATTTCTTCAGGACAAGGGTATCAAGACTGACAAACTATAAAAGCATCTAGACAATAACAGGTGAATGGGCCTTTAGTAAACCTTTTTCTTTTTAGATGTCCTGGATGTAGGGCGGAGAGAACCCAGTGATCCTTTCAGCTGTTCTCACTCTGTACTGCAGAGTCTTTGGCTATGTTCAGACCAACTTTTTTTGAATGTAGCCACTCCAATGAAACTGTGGGGGTCCTGCAGAAAAGTTGAACCTGGCTCAACCTTTGCTTGTCTTCCATTGGATGTGCTCCAAAACCTTACCTGCATAATGCCAATTTGAGCCACATGGGTCTGTTTTTCACTCATTTTGCTTTTCCTCCCAAGAAGACACAAGATGTCACATTTGCAGAGGTAAAACAACAGCTCAGTGTGTTAGGTTTTGCATAATCTAGAATCCAAAAGCTTAACTCGGACAAAGACTGTTAATTTTCAGTTAATTTGGAAGTTGAGGAAATGGAGCTGAAGAGCGAGACGCAGTTTGATGGAGAAGTGGGGCAGACATCCTGGCTGTGTGCTGGATGAGGCAGGCAGGCATCTCAGGAGGGAATGGACCTGAGGAACAGGCAAACAGTCATGAAACAAGTCATGAAAAAATATTAAACTTAGATTTCAGGTTTTTCTGTAGCGTTAGTACCACGTTGGCAGACTGAATCAGAGTGAAAAGCCAGGTAAAATACTACAGGAGCTTGATGAGGGGATGGGTCTCAAGTGTGTAGGTAGATTGGCGGCAATGCTGGCATTGCTCACAAATCATTGAAAAACATCTCTCATTTGCAAGATGTTTGATAGACCATACACATAAAATCTTGCCTCTGGTCATTATTTATTGCCGTCAGTTACTCAAGGAGGAAAAGAGCATTAATGATCATGGCAAGCTATGATTGGGTTCTACTTGCATTAAGGTACTGATTTAACATAATCTAAATCAGTACCGTAAAACCTTAAAACATCACAGTAATTGAGTTATTTATACAGAGCAGAGATTTAGACCCATGGTAACCATTCCTTTATGTCACCAAGAAGATGGCCAATGTCTTTTCACTTCAGGTTTCCATTTCGTTTGTAAACACTGGAACACCAAACCGGAGTTTTAAGATTTAAACTCTCTATAAACCTTTTTGGAAAAGCTTAATTTTTTTTTCTTTTTGAGAAAACACGATTTAATTTGGACAGAGGACTGAAATGGAGAAAAACCCAATTGTTACAAATGTACTCAGCTTAAACGTACTTTTCGTCTGTACTGACTTGGGTTCCAATAGCTAGTTCCATTTTGCATCTGGTTCCTGGTTGGAAAAATGTACAGATTTGTTAAGCTCCCCTCACTAAGAAATGTTTTATCAAACCCTTTATCTCTGCTCGTTCTTTTTTATTAGGAAAGAGCAATGTCATGTTGGGCGGCTGTGGCTCAGGAGGTTGAGCGGACCGTCCTTTAAGCCCAGGGTTGGTGGGCCGATCCCACCTCCACATGTTGATGTTCCCTTGGGAAACACACTGAACTCTAAGTTGCTCCCGGTGGAAGCCAGCACCTTCATGGCAGCTACGTTGCCATCGATGTGGGAATGAGATCAATCTGTAACAGCACTTTGGGACCCATTAAGGATGAAAAGTGCTATATAAGTGAAGACTATTTACCATTCGTATTCGCAGGTTCAAATGACAAACATTAGTGGCAGATTATATCAAATGTAGCTAATTGATTGATTTTATACAGATTATCCAATATTTACATTAATTGGACCTGAATGACTGGTAGATGAGGCAGATTCAGGTGAATATACAAAAAAAAGGACGTTACACTGTTCATTCCTGGAATGTGAGAATATCATAAGTTGGTTCAGTACAGTATTTCCCAGTACACTAGAACTGCATCTCATGTATTCAGATACCTCAAATGTCAACCCTGTATTATCTTTTCCCAGTTCTTCACAGGTTGGTGGATCATGATTGACGCAGCAGTAATGTATCCATCCCAGGACCAGATGAACCACGCATTCCACACATGTGGTGTTTTCTCCACCATAGCATTCTTCATGTAAGTGCTGGGCTTTACGTTGTAGATCTCAATGAGATTAAGAATCTGGGTGCACAGGGTTCAATTCCTGGAAGTAGTACCTCCAACAAAAACTATTTGTAGTGTTCATGAGTGGGAAACAGATGAACAAGGATTATATGTGATGCTCCCATGTCTTACACCCTTCTGGTGAAACTATTCGTTGTCAGGTGAAAAAAGTGTCATGCAACTTCATGTTAAGAAACCAGTAGCTCCAGAAAGGGGCGGCTATAAGCAGATTCCCTAACTTTTGGCACAAACGTTGGGTTGGGGCGCAACACAACCTTTTCATAATCAGGGGAAAACTGTAAGCAGGATGCGTTCACTGACAACGCATGTAACTCACTTATCCATTTTGCTGACGTCAGAGCCAGCAATAGGATAGTTTTGAGAGACCGCGACTTCAAATCCGCACCTTCCAAAGGCTCAATAGGCAACCGTGAGAGCGCCTCCAACACAGCCGGCAAATCCCTTGAAGGCACTGATTGTCTGCACACAGGCCTGAGCCGGCATACTCCCTTCATAAACTGCTTTTTCAGAGAATTCTGCCCAATTCCCAAAACCTATATGACAGGCTGAAATAAACCTTAATGGTGGAGAAAGCTTTACCATTAGTAAATCCTGCAGGAAGCAAAACACCTCCGCAACAGAACACTGAAATTAAACGACGGCTCTAGCCTCGCGCCATCTCTTACCTCTCATACAATGAGCGTGTAGATGACGCCCTTGCACTTTGAATAGTTTCAACCATCCTCAACGTGAGTCCTGACTCATTTAAATTCCCATTTACCATGAGTAGTTCTAGGTGTCAGACATAATTAACACGTTTGATTGTACTAACTGGTCCAGTGAGGCTTGAAAAGCCGGCAGGATGGCGTCATCCTCATCGTTAACTTTGACGGAAACTTGATTCTGCACGTTTTCACCAATCAACTCCAGCTGTATCACATCTTTGTGTCTCACCTCTGATATTGCTCTAGCGGCCAGATCCTGAAGACTGTCCATGACGTTTGAGTAAAATGAAGCGTAATTATGTACACTTTCGGGAGAAGGAACATTGAACAACCGTCTAATTTCAAGATTGTTAAAGTAAACGTGATAACGTTCTGGACAGATCTACCCGCTCATTTTCATTTAGTGCTGAGGAGGGACCCGCAGTCGGTTCAGTTTTCTGCCCCGAATTACCTCCATGTTGCTGTGGGGGAACCAGCTTGTTCATTTCATTTTCTCATGACGGAGGACGAATAGGATCAGCATCGATTTCAATCAGCTTCGAGGTGGGGGAAGAGGTTGATAAGGGAAGGTTGAGACCCATTTTGCTGTGAGGTTTGTTCAAAGTGTTGAAGAGCTTCTTCTATAGGGCGAAAATAGATTTCAACATTATGGTCTCAAATTATTTCTGAAAAAGGATCAGCGTCTACTACGGCCGTGATACCGGCGGAATTTAGTTCAATTGTATTGCGAGTATTTTCTCACATATGGTTAAAAAGGAGGAAGAGAGGGTTTGTCCTACATCGATGATTTCTTTGAGAGCCAGCTGCTGCTCCTTGTAGGACAGGGTTCTTTCACTTCTCTTTTCACTTTTTTCACTTCTCTGAAGTTGAGGTGATGCTGAGATGCAATGCCTGGTCTCTCCTCTGTTGTCTCTAGTGAGAGAGAGTATCGAGCTAAAGCGCTCTCTGTCTGTCTGTAAAGATGTTGAACTTTAAACATATTAAGCGGTTTTTAACAAAATGGTCTGTCACTGTGGGGATCATTTCCATAATGTTGTCAGACACTTGGAATAACAGTCTGAGCCTGTCGGTACCAAAAACAAGGACTTTTAGTCGGCGTAATTTTCACGGGCACAATTGCCTACAGTGATTATGCTGTAGCTATTGCAGCCTGTTCGTGGATGCCATTGGAGGCGTTGTACTGGGTAAGAATGTGTCCATGGTTTAGAAATATCAGAGTTTCCCTTTAAGTCAAAGCATGTGACTGGGGCAACTTCACCTCACTGCAAGACAGACCTGTTACTTTGTGGCCTGGACTACAAAAAGGTGTGTCATTATCCCCATAGCCCAAGATGACAATTGGCAGTCAAACTATTGGCTGTGGAGGACCTTTTCAAGGCCCACATAGTTCAAAAGCTGGCACTGCAGGGAACCTTTTCTGTAAATACGTATTCATGTATGTAGTTTTAGAGAGACAACAGTACTGATCTTCACAGTGAAGTAGTAGGAGGAAGAGAGCCTAGTGTTGCTGGCTGGGTGGAGAACAGGAGCCTGGTGTTGCTGGCTGGCTGGAAGGGGAACAGGAGCCTGGTGTTGCTGGCTAAGGCACTGCTCAACAGCAGCCAGTAGCCACACGCTGTTAGAACAGAAAAGGGGCATGCAAATGTAAAGGCTCATTTGTGACTGTATTTAACAACACTGAAAATATCTCTTGACATCATGTAGTAGCATCTTGTTTTTCTGCAGTTTCAATAGAATGTACTCACATTAACAGACAGTGAATCTTTAAGTCAGATTTTCCTCCTTTTGTGTAACTGACTTTCCTGTATCTTCATTTTCAGGATCAATGCGGTTTCTAATGGCCAGGTGAGAGGGGACACATATGGAGAGGGCTGCCTTGGCAGGACAGGTGTGTTACTCAGTGTGTGTTTGTGCGTATGCACTTTGTCTTACACTTGTATGCACAGAAATCTTTACTTTTTTTTATTTATGTATACCATGCAGGGTTAGATACTAATTTTCTCAAGCCAAAATAGATTTTTGTTGGCCCAAATGTAAAGTACATAATGGAACAATACAGAAAACGCAATTTTGCGCATCTTAACACAGCCTTCCTTAACTGTGACACTTAAGTAAAAAGACATTAATAGAATGAACATATATTTTGATACTTATTTATTTAAATTGAAATCTCCATGTTCTTTGTAAATGTATGGTACATATTTTCTCTCTCAGTCTCTTAGTTTGGAATCGGGAGGTTTGTGGAACTGTACCATTGCTTAGGCGAAGGCAAATATATCCAGTATAGGGATAAAACTTGGTGGCCACAGGGGGCCACCCACATGGAGTATGTGGTGGCCATGATTAAATGTCGAACTCTGCCTTGAAATCATGCTGAAGCTGACATTTTATTTTATTTTACTTTAGCATATTGAATTTAATGGCTGCTTGTATGTAAATGTCTTCCCAATCATGTGCTGTGTGACCTCAAGGCAATAGAAGATATTTAAAAATTAAAAGGATTCTCTGTAGCTACTGCAAAGTGATCTACAGAGTTCTAGAAACATTGGGTATTGCTGTAATAGCAAAGTCAGTCTCCCTACTGGGAAGATGTTTGATGTCAATCAATAGTCAATGTTGATTTGGATATGAGGTGTGGAATAGGGACGTTATCATGCTAATAAATGTGAAACTAGTTGAGGGCTAAAAAACGCTGTGGAATAATAAAAATAACAATTTTTTTTTAATGCTTCCAACATTCATACCAATAACTGCAAAAGCACTGACATCGCTCAGTTGTGTTGTCTGTTCAATTAATTCACACATTTATTGTTTTCACTCTTATGGGCCGCATGCATCTATGTGCGTCTATGTTAGCTTCCTTTATTAAAATCCATCCTCTCTGATCAGTTTCTAAGACTAGGCTTGTGATGAAAATTCTCACAGTTGACGTGACCGTGCTCAAGGTGATTGCAAAGCAGAAGTATTTACTGAAGCTTGGGCAAGGAGAAATTGGATCTACATTGACAATGTTACACAAAGTAATGTCATCCAATTCTCTGACCCGTTATCTCCTTAGCAAGGCATATTTTTACTGTCTATGACCATCCTAATAAGGAGGCTTTTCTCTTTTCTTACATGCAGCTAGTAACTGGCTCAACTCACACACACTTTGAGCCGCTCAGCCTCCCTTCACGACCTTGCTATTTTGTTGCTTATGATAGTCGTAATAAATGTATCTGCGCTCACAGAATTTTCCAGCTGAATAGATAGAGAGGCGCCGGTCCTTCAATCGATCTCTCGTCTTACTCTGTCTAAATGTTCATGCATCCGAAATTCCGTAACAAGACTCGCATCCACATCTGCCAACCCAAACCAGTTACATTTCAGGAGGCCTCTATAGTCTTAGGTATGATTTATTTTCGTCAAATTATATTTCCACGACAGCCAGATTGGATGATACCAGACTGTGCTGACCCATAACACTGTTTGTTCTAAATGAATGAATTCTAAAATGCTAAAGAATTAAATTATTCATGAAGGCAAATGCAATTGCTAAAACTATATTAAGGTATCGAGGTTTTATCATATTCCTGTAAAGGTTAATAGAGGCCACTGAAGCCGGCATAATACAATTTTCTACTTTATAATTTGAAAACACAGGCACCATGTGTGTGCGCGCATGCCTGTGAGAGATACAGTATGTGTGTGTTAGGATGAATCAAAGGTTTGCATAGAGTACAGTTGCCTTTTTTTAAATTAAGCTTCTGTCAATCAAATTATGTCGGTGTTCCTCGTGAAAACACTTTTTAAGTGGTTGACAAAATACAGACAACCTGCTGCTCATAACCTACTGCTAGTATGATCTATTAATATATCATTTTTGTTGATTTTATATTATTGAATGCACACAGCATATTGCAATGGGTTTGTACTGTAATACTGTTCTTATTTTATACCAGCAATCTTTGCCACAGGTGCTGTTGCTCTGCTTTAAGTTGATTGGCTTATCATCAAAAGATGATAGTGATAATTATTCATCTGTTAGGGTGTGAAGAGTTACTAGTAAGCTAATGAAAGTGTTTAACATCTCTGTGTCCTTGCAGGAGCTCGTCTCTGGCTGTTTATCGGCTTCATGATGATGTTTGGCTCACTCATCGCCTCCATCTGGATCCTGTTCGGTGGCTACGTTGTGCCAAGTGAGTGTTCGTCCACTTGAACACCACATTTTCTTACAGTCTCTCTATTTCTTCTTCGCCTCTTCCTTCTGATCCTGCTTGTCTTGTTGTTTTTCCATTGATACTTGTGTGCTGGCCAAACGTTTTATCTGTCAAAGTTACTTCATCTTTTTCGATCATTCCAGAAATTATCAATATCAGATATCGGTCTGATAGCCAACCAGGTAACTAAGTCAAACCGTCAAGGACATACTGTAATTTCATATCACTGTCTAACTACTTCATTAAGAAACAAGTTGATGGATTATTTGGTACATGTACTTTATTATAAATTAATACAGCATAAGCACAGGAATTAAAGTTCTCTGCCGCTATGACGGATTTCCAGCAATTGGATTCCAGAGAGGCCATGTATTGGATGTCCATTTCAAATAGCCTATGGCTGTAGGCTATAATGTTAGAACGCTCTTTTAATTATGTTATTTAATTTACAGTAGCCTACTAATTTTGACATACAATTACTATCAGTTCCTTACGTTGTAGTGGAGACTGATCGGATAATGGAGCCCTATAGGCTAGCCTACTCACACTTAGAAGACTAGCCCTTCTTTTAGGCAAATTAAATCCAAAAACTAATAATCATACACTTCTTTTCTTGACAATATAACGATAATATGTATAATAACAAAACAATCGCAGATGATAATATAGTCCCAATGTGTGTTGAAGTAGACCAATCAATCATGTCACGGTTGACACGGTGTGCACAGTCAACGTTAACCTATACGCAAGCCAACTTAATAGCAAAATATACATTTAGAAATGTGACAAAATAACCCAAATTACAAGAGTCTTGAACTCCAGCAAGCAATAGAAATAGATCAAATATGAATAAAGTTAAAGTGACAATAGACAACTTTTTTGCTTATTGTTATGAAGTAAATGTTGATTGCAAAATGTAATGGCGATAAAATAATTTCAGAAAACACCTTGAATTATTTCAATTCAATTTCATTTCAGTTTTATTTATATAGCGCCAGGTCTATGTACAGAGACCCAAGAATTCCCACCATGAGCAGCACTAGGAGGCAGTGGAAAGGAAAAACTGCCTTTCAACAGGCAGAAACCTCGACCAGAACCAGACTCTGGGTGGGAGGCCATCTGCCTCGACCAAGCTTAGAGGTGCATTGCTTTTACTTTGGACAAGGGAAGAGCAATTTGTGAAGCCTGATAGGTTTTATCAGAGAGCAAATTATACAGACATGTACAGAGCGAAGGAGAATGACATGACAAATAATTCTTTTGCCTGGAATGCAGCAAGAAACACTACAGTCTGTCACTGAATGATGACGTTACCCCATTGGCCATTGCTTTCAAAATAAATAGGCATGTGAGTATTTCAAGAATCAGACTTCTTTGTCATTTGTTAGGTAAGTTTGTTACTGCACGCTTTTGGGTCTGTCCTCACCCCGCTGCAATAGTTTGGCCTGTTAAAGGTGCCCAACAGCCGAGAATGCTCATGTACCACTTGGTTAAGTGACTTACTTTTCCCCACAAGATGTAATCGGCAGGAGCTAAATTCAGCGCAGTCACAGACTGTTGATTGTGGCTCAGTCATGCATACAGAACAGGTTCCTCTTCTCTCTGACTCCATTTACAGACACATACGTTTTTGTTTCAAAATCCCCTTATTTAATTGTGTTCTTCATTGTGATTTTGTTTCTGTTTGTTTAATTTTTTAGAGAAAGAAGTGGCACCCGGGCTGGCTGTGTTTTTTCAGAATGCCTTCATCTTTATTAGGTAAGTATTAAATGAAGCTCCACTGAAAATAACTTTTGTAAGCAGTTGTCAAATATTAAAACATCACCTGTCTGTGCACTAGGGCAACCCAATATTTACTAAAAGAGCATACCATTATCTTTAGTAAGCGGGTGTTGAGACCCAAAATCACCCCTGCATTTAAAAAACAAGGGTTTGCACTGTATGTAGCCTCAGCAATGAAATACAATTCAATTTCAGTACCAGATCAATGTGTTTTAAAGTATTGCTGTCAATCAATTAAAAAATAGCTTACAACTGGTTCAAAATGCAGCTGCCAGACTGTTAACCAGAACCAGCAGTCAGTCCCACATGGCCCCTGTTCTTGCATCCCTCCATTGGCTTCCTGCGAGACTCAGAATAAACTACAACATACTGCTATATATTACATATAAGGCACTACACATCCTCGCCCCTAGATACATTTCACTCCTCACTCCACTTCACGACCGCTCCGATCTTCATATATCGGTCTTTTATCCATCCCTCGCTCCAGCTGCAAAACAAAAGGTGATCACGCCTTTAAAGTTGTGGCCCCAACCCTCTGGAATCTTCTCCCCCATTCGGTCAGATTTCCTGAATCTTTGCGGTTTTAAGCAGCTTCCAAAGACCCATCTTCATAGGCAAGCCTTTTTCTAAATGTTGTGCTGTCCTGTGTTTTTATTGTAATTAACCTTTCTTCATGTATTTACTCATTTTGACATTTGTATGTGTATGTGAAGCACTTTGTAACTATGTGTTTTTAAAAGTGCTATATAAATAAAGCTTTACTTACTTACTTTTCATTCAGATAACACTCATTTATTGGATAGGCCTAAAATTATTTCTAATATCCAGCAGGTGACTTATATCTGTCAGAAATAGAATTGGAGAGGATAAAGAAATCGGAAATCCCACAGTGGCTGAGAGGGTAGTGTGGTCGTCCATTAACCCCAGGGTTGGTGGTTCGATCCCTGTCAAAGTGTCCCTGGGCAAGACACTGAGCCCTTGGTGGAGGTCAGCAACTGTGTCCCCATCGGTGTGTGAATGGGTGAATTAGACTACTGTTCAACCTTAGATTACTGTTACAGCGCTTTGGGAACTGTTTCGGTTGAAAAGTGCTATATAAGAAAGAGTCCATTTACCATTACCACCTTACCTGTATGACTCCAGCATCTTTGCCGGCCTGTCTTATTCAGCTGAGATTAGCATGGCTAAGTTTAGTGCTTCTGCTGTTTCCTTCAGTGGGTGTTTGTTGTGTTGGATCTGCTTTATCATTTTGAGAGTTGAATTCCAGCACATAGGTACATCCTGAACGAGTGACCCCTCTTCTTGCCCATGATTGGCTTGCTGAACTTTCAGCTCTGCTGTGCTTGCGGTGTCCAACTATTTTACAACACTTGGCTAAATCATGGAGAGCCACCGCGATTACCCTCTGTATGCTGTCTGTTGTCACCATCAACAATCTGCAACTGTAAGAAACAGTGTATCATAGCTTGTGCCCCTAAAATAGACTTAAAATAAGATGGTAGAGGAGAAATTTAAACCATTTCATTTATATGTGCATTTTATACTACAGTATCCTATTATCAGAACAATGGATAACTTCCAGCAATATTTAACAATCGAAGCCTCACAAAGATAGGTGTTCAGGTGCACAGCAAAAACCTCGAGGGCTGAGCATCACAGATGATGTTTTTACCTTTGTGATGGGAAAAATTGGAGCTGTTTGAGCTGTAGAGATCATTGTGTCCTGATGTTGTATTTTTTTTTCCCTCTCTCTGTAGCACTCTGATCTACAAGTTCGGCCGGACTGAAGATTTATGGGGTTAGAGGGTCTGTCTTATTACTATCTCTCTCTCTCTCACACGCACAATCAACACACAGTCTTTAAACATGTTTTGTAATCTGTTGTTTTTAAATTAAACAGCTTTAGAACCTCCACATCAAACGCACACACGTGAATTCACATGTTTTATAAACTGCATTTGGTTTATCTGGGCTGTTCTTGAGAAAATCATTTTAAAACGGTTTGACAGTGTTTGTATTTTAAATAAGGGGAATTCTGTTGATTTCACTGTAGTGAATCAGAAAGGGAAGTCATCATTTTGCTGTGGATGGGCAAATCTATGGATATAAATACATTTTGAATTGGATGTGAGAGTGAACACACCACCACAGGGGAAAAACAGGAGCCCTCTTTGCTGTCTCTACTTAAGATGCTCATACTGTATGTCAATACATACACTGGATTATTAAGGTATTTTAGATGATAGTGTTTCTTTTCATGGGTCCGAATCATATTGGGGTCCATTTCATGTTGACAGATTAGTCACCGTCGTTCTGCCTCAGGATGTTTTTTAAATAGTCTGTTTCGTCTTGTACTTTGTCCTGGTTTAGCTCTTGTTTCTGACAGAAAATGTCCTGTAAAGTGAGATGTAAGTTTTCATATTCTTGGGATTTTTTCAGTAGCCATTTTAAGTATTTCAGTATGGAACAAATGTGAAGCTGTCAATCAGACTGCTGTAGTAACAGTATTAAAGGTCTACTTTACACTCCTTGCTATCACATATAGATATGTGCAACAGGCAATTTTGTTATGTAATCTGATACGCTTGTACCCTAAAGCTTTGACTTGCATGAGAAAAAAAAATGGAAAAACCTGGGGAAGTGGGATTTGGGGTTAGTTCTTTTTTTTAATAATTTGTCTGACTTTTCAAGAGCTTATTGTGTGAAAAATAAAGAAAATGTTTTATTACAGAAAGCTGAACTATGTGTATCCATCCATTCAGCTGTCCAAAAACAGCATGGTACAGTTGTTTTTGGTCGGAGGAGTTTTGATGCCACTTGTCGAGATGAATGCTGTGGGCCATGATTTCCTTTTTATAGTAGTAACCCATGGCCATCTGTAAAGTCAGGGTTTGTACAAAGTCTTGAAAGTTTGGAAAATGCTTAATTTTAACTGTGTTTTCAAGGTTAGGAATATACTCCATGGAACAAGGCTTGATTTGCAACATGATAAAGGAAAGTTCTTTTGTTATAGCTAGATAAGACTAGATAAGGGACTTTGTATAAAAATGTCTATAATTCCTAAGCGGTTAATGTGATATTTTTGTCGAACCCGTTGAATTAAAGCTGAAAGTCTACTCTTAAATCACATTTTGATTGCTTCATTTCAAATCCATTGTGATGGTGTACAGAGGCAAAAGTCTGTCACTGTCCAAATACTTATTGACCTAACTATGTCTCGGAATTGATTGCGTCCCGGTACAATGGAAGTGAATGCTTGTGCTTGTGCCTTTTCAGAAACAAAGTCTCAGTAAGGCTGTATTCAGACCAAATCAGGCACTGCGGCGAAAATGCCAGCCCTCCCGTTCATTTGAACATGGGTATTGCAATGGCCCTGTGGCAAAGCCCAGGTGAAGAACCTTGTTTTCCATGTAGCATTCTGTTGCTTACTGTAGCATTCCTGCTTACCGAGCAATCGATCGTTGCTGTGATGACTACATCAGCTGTAATACCCTGCTACCAGGGACTACAAAGATGTTAACCGCCGTGCAGTTGCTTGGCGTTGTATTGCTCGGCGTTGTATTGCTGGTTAGTATTTCTCCGACAATCACAATGGCCATGTAGTAACGCTCCCACTTGGGTTGGTAATGAATATGCCTTTATTCTTGATAATCTTGGCCCCTAAGAAAATTGTTGCCAGTGTGGTGTGTGTATTATCCAGAGTAACGGGGGCAATGATTCTGAAAAGATGTTGCAGTGTCATTGTTTTGAATTCTTTTTTAATGCTAACTGATAACTGAAGGCAGATATGTCAGACTAACGGGGCATTTAAACTATCTGCAAGGCTAAATACATTAGGAGGTTAAATAAGGAAATATGTTGTGATTTAGGTGAACTGGCCATTTCAATCTTCTAAAGGACACAAGTACACAAGTTACAAATGACCTAATTGCATCAGATAAAGGTCTTGTCTCTGTACTTGTCTTGTTGGATCTTAGTGCTGCTTTCGATTCCATTGACCATCACATTTTGTTGCAGAGACTGGAACATTTACTTGGCATTAAAGGCACCGTACTAAACTGGTTTAAGTCCTATTTATCAGATCGATATCAGTTTGTACATGTTAATGATGAATCGTTCATGCACACCAAAGTTAGTCACGGAGTCCCACAAGGTTCTGTGCTTGGACGATTCTATTCACCTTAAATATGCTTCCTCTGGGAAACATTATTAGGAGATACTCCATACATTTCCATTGTTATACATTTGAAATCCAATTACACTCATCAATCAAGCCAAATGAAACCAATCAAACTTCCAGCATGCCTCAAGGACATAAAAACCTGGATGACCTGCAATTTCCTGTTAAACTCAGACAAAACCGAAGTTATTGTACTTGGCCCCGAACACCTCCGAAACAGTTTCTCAGTGTTTCCCATTCATTAATTAATGTACGGCAGCCCGCCATACATTAATTTCTTCCACCATAGTCTCATAATGCACCGAAACCAGTGCTAACGGGCGAGCCCATTTGTCTCTGTGAGCCATTTACTGCTGTCTGTAAAACTAATACATAAAGATGTGGACGGTCTCCCCTTGTATGTATATCAATCAGTATTCACCCACCATCTTTGTTGGTGACAAACTAGACTGTAAATGTCACATTTCTATATCGGACGGCGTTATTGGTAACAGTCGATCGGAGTGTCTCGATTCATTTATAGATTCCTTGTTAGTAGTCAACCCCCCCCCCCCAACCTGTTGCTTTCTGCAGGTGTTTCTGCCTCCGGAGCTGTGGAGTTTGGGTCTGTGGCTGCAGCCACCGGCTGCCCCCACGTTCCTGCTGCTATTGATCTTGTCATTATTATAACTACTATTATTATACTACTGGTGTTATTTTTATCAATGTTAGCATCAATACCATTACCACTGCTGTTGCTTTGCATCTCTATGTGGAAGAGTAATGTGCTGCTGTGTGTTGTCTCTCTCTCTCCACCCCCCTTTCCCTCTTTCAGATGACCGCCCACCCAGAGTCTGGTTCTGGTTCTTGCCACTGTCTCCTAGTGCTGCTCATGGTGGGAACTGTTGGGTCTCTGTAATACAGAGTCAGCCTGGACCTGCTCTGTATGAAGAACACTGAGATAACTTTGTTATGATGTGGCGCTGTATAAATAAAACGGAATTGAACTATGCTCAGGTGTATCTTTGGGTGTACCTGTGGAGTCTGTCTCTGCAGCAGCTGCAGCTCTTTGTGATAAAGAGTTGCAGCAAATGGAAAAACATCAGGCAGCTGGAGGTCAGAGGTCATCAGACAGCTGACTGTGTGTCTGGAGTCACCGAGACGCAGCGATGCATTAACACTCTGCACCGCTGCATGCACTGAAACACACAGTTCATGAAAACATCAGTAACCACTTCATCTGCTGATTATTTTCTCAACTAATCCATTCATTTATTTCTTGGCCTGAAACTAACGCTCATTTTCATTATCAGTTAATCTGCTCATTTTTGTTTTTTTACAATTAATCACTTAGTCAATAAAATTTCAAAAAAATAGTGAAAAATGTTCGTAAGGGTAGTGTCAGGGTGGCGAGGTGAGGTGGTGGCGAGTTGAAGTGGTGTCATGGTGATGAGTTGAAGTGGGTTGGTGGTGGAAGTTTGAACTGGGACAGACCGAGTGAGTGACTTACTGGTCCTGGCTCTCTGAGCATCCTGGTTGGCAATGGTCACACCTTCCTGCAGCTCATCAGGCTCCAAAGGATCTACACAACCCCGATCCTGGGTTCAAAGGTCAGAGGTCAAACAGGATAAAATCGTGTTTCTCACGAGTGGCATCTTCACATCTTTACGCACTACATTCTTTTGTCTTATCAGGTTAATCTCTGGTGTCTTAAGACAGCGGTGAGTTGAAGTGGTGTCAGGAGCAGGGTCGAGTGTAGAAGTGGTCCTTAAGGCGTTACACGTGTGTTTACATTTATTTTGTGTATTGATGTGTTCAAACTGGAAGGAAACACTTGTTGTAGTTTAATACCTCAGTATTGGTGCTTCTGTCTCTGTTCAGACTCTCAGTCTAAACCACTCATGTTCTTTAATAAAATATTAAATATGACAAACGCAAAATAGATTGCTTTACATGGGTTCATAGATCAGTAGAGTTCTATTATTGGTCACTTCAAAATAAATGTAAGTTTATCAGCTCCTGGTTGATCAGTAATGAACCTGAACATTCAACACATCAGTCATGTGACCGACAGGTGCCTGAGACAGACTCCTGGATAGATGAAAGAGCCAGGAAGTGGTCACATGACCACAAACCTTTAAATTACAACTTGGAAGTTGAAGTGAACAATATTATGACACTTATAATTACAATAACTCCCAAGGCATCAAAGTATCAGCTGTGGGAGGAGCATCAGTCTACATTAACGAGTTTTTCTCCTGTGAAGATTAAATAATTTGTTGTGTAGAAACAAAGCCCTTCTGTGAAAAACATACAAGAAACCATGACTACAAAGTGTGCATATGTATTTGTGTATATATGTGCGTACCAGAGCCTTCTGCTGTCTGTCTGCTGACAGCTGGTCCAGGTACCAGGGCCCGTTGTCAGTACGGAGGCCCCTGACGGCCAAACATGGCAGCTGCAGAGCCGAGAACAAAGAGAGTTCCTCTGCAGAGTCCAGAGCTTCATCCACCTGCTCCACCGCTGATCGCACTGAGACACACAGAGATCAGCAATACCATCAATATTTATCAGTATCATCAATATAAATCAGAGCTGATTAAACTGAAAGACAGAATATCAATTTCTCTTTTATTGACTAAAAGATGAACTCGTCTCAGTTTTCAAACGGATTCTTCTGAACTGAACTTGATTCAAGTTTTTTTACTTTGATAAAACAACTGTTCTGTCTCAGAGGAATCAAAGACTGAAAACGGTCACTGATGTGGACATGTGGGCCGTGATTGGTCAGCTGAATCTTTCTTCTGCACCAAGTTGAGTTTTAACATTTCAAATGAAAGTGAAGAAAAGTTACCAGAGAACATAAAAAGTGATAGAAACTCACCGTTCACCACGTTGATGTTGTCCTGGATCTCCTTCTGACTCAGAAACTCTTCATAGATATCTTTCTCCTCTGGACCTCCACCCTGACGCACACACAGGTTACTTTACACACAGCAACAGACAGTAACTGACAGTAAGTGGTAACAGACGGTAACAGCAGCTCTGTGTAGTAAAAATAATAATGTTAGAGGCATCAGGGCTGAACTGGACTACAGAGACAGTCTTGATTGACAGCCTTCTCGCTGACCAATCAGAGACCAGACTCACCCTGTTGTCTGTCTGCTCTTCTTTCCTTTTTTTGGCCTGATGAAGCATCTCCTGATAGACACTCATCAGCGCCTCCTGCAGGTCACTGAGCAGGGCATTTGGGTTCCTCAGAGCCGTCGCTGTGACCTCCACATGACCTCTGTCCACCGCCTCATTAATGGCAATAACCGCTGCATGGACTGATGGGAAAAAATAAATACACCAGTTCACCATCTCCTCCTGTCTGTCCACTGTATGACCTCTCAGCCAATCGCCTCCTCTCACTCTACCTGCAGCCTCATCCGCTGACAGCTCATTGGCCAGAACTCCTCCAATCTTGTTAAACGCCGGCATCTGGATTCCATATTTATCCAACTCCATCTTCATGTTATTGATCTCCTCCTCTGAACACACACACACACACATTTTAAACTTCAGAACAATGAGTCTTTAGAAAGTGATATCTGCAATCAGCTGACAGCAGCTCATTTATTGATCGGCTGTATTGACAAGTGGCAGTAGATGGAAACAAACATTTCACCTGTGAACTTGACTTTTCCATAGAGATCGTGGATCTGTGGAGCCAGACCTCGTCTGTACAGATACAGACTGCAGACAGGCAGAGAGAAAGACAGGCCGTTAGCACAGGCAGGATGGTAGCACAGGGAGAGGGAGAGACAGGTAAACACACCTGAGTGCGTGGATACAGTAGACGGCTCTCGGCATGTTCTTCTTGTCATAGACGTCTGTAGTTTCTGGGTGGAAGATCTGAAAACAACAAGGTATTACTGACCAGCTGACCAATGATCTGATCAATTAGTAATCGTCTGCTCACTAACCGCTGGCAATCCAAGAGTCGTCATGGCGATCCTCCAGTGGTTGATGTTGTCAGTGTGACGAAACTGAAGACCCAGTGCCTGATCAGATCAATACACAGCTGATTATTGATTGACAAATCAATAGACAGCAGATTGTTGACAGTTTAATTCAATTCAATTCAATTTTATTTATATAGCGCTATATCATAACAGAGTTATCTCATAGTTTAAAATGTTATGTTCTGATTAATAATATTATTAATGATCACTGTGTGTGACCTGGTATCGGAGCTGTTCCGGGTCGTAGATCTTCTTCAGGGGGACAGTGTTTGGAGCGAATCGATGACCCAGTTTCGCGAGAATGACTCCGTTCCTCAGCGCCTCCTCCAGCTCTGTGGGAGCAGGAAGCTCCTCCCCCAGACACGCCTCCAGCCACCTGAGGAGGCGAGACAGAGTGATGTCATATTCTGACTGCAGGAGAACCCCTTCATCAACGATCTGCTCCTGGCCAACGACCTGAACGACTTCTACTGTCGCTTTGAAGATCAGTGGGACAGTCCTGACACCATCCCCCATGACACTATTCACCAGCTCCACCCCAGCATCTCCACAGGGACCTGGGCCACCTCAGAGTCCCCCCCCCCCACAGTGATGATGCTCTCCATTCTGGAGTGTGACGTCCAGACAGTTTAAGAGGCAGAACCCCTGCAAAGCAGCTGGGCCAGACTCTGTCTCTCCCTCCACCCTGAAGCACTGTGCCGATCAGCTGTCTCCGGTGTTCACAGACATCTTTAACATCTCACTGGAGACCTGCCATATGCCAGTCTGCTTCAAGGTCTCCATCATCATCCCCGTCCCCAAGAAGCCAAGGCCCACAGGACTTAATGACTACAGACCTGACCGCTGTAGTGATGAAGTCATTTGAGCGCCTTGTGCTGTCCCACCTGAAGGACATCACTGACCATCTCCTGGACCCACTGCAGTTCACCTACAGAGCCAACAGGTGGACGATGCAGTGAACATGTCCCTGCACTTCTTCCTCCGGCACCTAGACTCCCCAGGAACCTATGCCAGGATCCTGTTTGTGGATTTTAGCTCTGCCTTCAACACCATCATCTCTGCTGCAGGACAAGCTGTCTCAGCTGAAGGTGCCTGTCTCTACCTGCAGGTGGATCACAGACTTCCTGACAGACAGGAAGCTGGGGAAGCATGTCTCCGACTCCCGGGCCATCAGCATTGGTTCCCCTCAAGGCTGCGTTCTTTCCCCCCTACTCTTCTCCCTGTACACCAACAGCTGCACCTCCAGTCATCAGTACGTCAGGCTCCTGAAGTTCACGGACGACACCACCCTCATTGGGCTCATCTCTGGTGGGGATGAGTCCACCTACAGGTTGGGGATTGACCATCTGGTGACTTGGTGCAGCCTGAACAATCTGGAGCTCAATGCTCTAAAGACAGTGGAGTTGGTAGTGGACTTCAGGAGGAACGCAGCCCCACACTCCCCCATCACCTTGAGTGACTCTCCAATCAGCTCTGTGGAGTTCTTCCGCTTCCTGGGCACCATCATCAGCCAGGACCTCAAGTGGGAGCTGAACATCAGTTCACTCACCAAGAAAGCACAGCAGCGGATGTGCTTTCTGCGGCAGCTGAAGAAATTCTGCCTGCCAAAGACAATGATGGTGCACTTCTACACCGCCATCACTGAGTCCATCCTTACCTCCTCCATCACCATCTGGTACGCTGCTGCCACTGCCAAGGACAAGGGCAGACTGCAGCGTATCATTTGCTCTTCTGAGAAGGTGATTGGCTGCAATCTACCTTCCCTAGAGGACCTGTACGCCACCAGGACCCTGAGGTGTGCAGGAAAGGTTGTGGCTGACCCCTCTCACCCTGGACACAAACTCTTTCAATCACTTCCTTCTGGCAGGAGGCTGCGGTCCATCAGGACCAAAACCTTTTCTTTTCCCGTCTGCAGCTGGCCTCATCAACAAGGACACTAATACCCCCATAACCCCCCCCCCAAGGGCTCTCTACACATTATATTAATGTAAGCCCCGAGACAATTTGAATTTGCATTCTGTGAACTTTGCACATCCTGCAGCAAATCTTTGCACACCTTGAACAAGTGCATAGCTCTAATATCTATATTACTGCACCGTTTTTTTTTTTTTCAAATTTGTATCTCTATTTTATCTTATTTTACTTATTTTTATATTCAGATTTTATTGCACCAACACACCAAAGCAAATTCCTTTATGTGAAAACCTACTTGGCAATAAATCGGTTCCTGATTCTGATTTTGCAGCCTTCTTGGAATTTAATTCAGAAGACATTTGACGTAATATGAATGCCAAAAAGCCCTACTGCACACAGTCTGAGCCACATGATCACATGTGTGTGCACTGCTCTCTGTAGGTTTATTATGTGTGACATGATCTCCGGGCTATATTGGACAAAGAGTATTGTTATGGGGCACTTTAAGCTCTAAATGTCTTCTTTCGTTGCACGTTTTCCTCAGAGAGAGGGCAACATGAGCTTACAAGCTTTCCTCTAAAGAAGAGTACGAAAATGTCATTAAATCATACCATAAACTCCTCACACACAGCAACCTGTGGTGAGGTGTAAACTGCTACATGCTAGCCTTGAGCAAAGCAAACTTACATTTTTTTTTTTTGCTCTCTCTTTATGAATATGGCTGATTTGTATGCAAAGTTTCTGCTGATCCGTGTATTTTGGTATGGTATATTTTAGATGAATAATGTTATCATACCGAAAGCAGGGTGTGATCTTGCGAATTATGTAATTGAGAACTTAGAACAATAATATCCCCACCTCACACGAAAAACACCCTCAGACCGCAGCAGAGTTTTCTCCCCCTTACTGCCGTTCCGCCCTCTGATTGGTCCAAATGAAGGGGGCGTTCGGCTCAAAGAGCGTTTAAGCCGTTTTCATTGGTCAGCGTCGCGCCACTCAAACTGTTGCTTGGTGATCTGCTTGGAGCTTGTCAACCGCACGATCCAGTTACTGTAGCTGCTGCGTGCTGCGATGAAAATACCCTCGTTGGTGGGTGGATATACATCGGCCCAGGTCCATCCCCCCCCCCCCCCCCGCAACCCGTGGGGGGGTGGGTGGTTGTGTTTTTCTGGGGGTGGGGGTGGGTCGGGGCCGGTGGGGGGGGTGGGGGTGGGGGGGGGGGCGGG
>JAVQJF010041271.1:0-22593 GCA_036023855.1 Gadopsis marmoratus
AAATTAACATAAATACCATTAAATTGAATTAGCCTAAATTCCTAATGAATTATGGCCAGCATGATCTTAGATCTACCGTACCTCTATATCATATTTATTTTATATATTATGCTATACTATATAGAGTTAGAGAATATGGTTCTAGTTTTAGTTCATAATAATTTTACACTATGAACAATCCTTTCATGGTGCCTCTTTATGTTATGTCCCTGTATAATCTGTGAATTTGTCCCAAACCATAAATATTTCATGAATATTTTCCTTTGCTTAGGACTTTTTTATTTATGAATATGTGTAGTGATGCTTGTTTCCCCCATTATTCTACATTCTAGTATTGTTTTGCAGTCTGTAAACATTTTTGGCCGTTATCCTGCTGCTGTAACTTACTCATTCTTACATCACTGATGAGATTTTGTCTTCACTATTCACAAAATATACTGCTTTAAACCTTTGCGATGTGCATTTATAATACCAAATGTATTCCAAGGTTCTAATAGACCCTTTTATTGTGCATGATCCATCCAAAACCATCTCCAGGTTTAGCTCCTGATAATAACTTAAACATACCATACCACCAGGTGTCGCTGTAGTCCAATATTCTTTCTTTAGAGGTTCCAATAAAAATGCTCTCTACAAATTTACACCTGCTCACAATCAATAGGTAGGACAGGTTTATTTGTTCAACAGCCAGGTGCAGAGTAATTGCACAGAAGGTTCAAGGAAATGTAAGGTTTTTAATTAGATACAGATGTGACTATTTACAATTAAAAAGAAAACTGTCAGTCCATACAATTCCACATTCAATTAAAAATGAACTTAGTTTTACAGAAACTTGTAGCATTTAATCATCAACTAATATTTTGTGCTTAAAAAAATAGCAACCTATAATAGTTTTATATTTAAAATTTCTTTTCAAATGAAAGGAAGACAAGATATACACAAGCATCAGTTAAACCTATAACCAACCTGTACACAGCATAGAGAGAACCCTGTAAGCTACTGGCCAGACAACAATACAAGATTAAACACTTCTGCAGTTTCAAAAGGTTCCAGCCAAAATGACTCCCTGTTGACCGTTTATACATTTTCAGATTTTTTGGATAATTCCCTGATCTACACTCACAGCAACTTACAATTTACTTTTAGTATAGATACTTCTAGCATGACCTTATTCAAAATGGCTACAGGATGCATTGCATGTTTGATCTTTAAAGGGAAGTACAAAAACTCATAAAAAAGTATAAATGAAGAGATTATCCAGATCCAATGGCATTGGATTCTGTGTTGGCTCATGCAGTGGTATGCAGAAATCAGTGATGTGAAAACAAGTTTCCTATAGTCTTTTATGCGTTGGGTATGTTGGCACACATAAAAACACCAACAACCTCCTCACCTGCCCCTTTTTCTATATCTAGATTGACGCTTAAATGGCCACTTCACATCACAACCATAAATACAGGCAAGCCAAATAATAAAAAAAAAAAGGCTCAAATAAAAGATGTCACTACTCATGTGATCAAAATAACAATATAAAATATCTTGTGCATTACAGAATATTTTGTAATTAGATCTTTCCAAGTTTCATTCTAAGGTATAACAATAGAAGTCTGTACACAATTTATATAAAACATACACAATATCCCAGAGATGTCCAGTCCTATAACAGAATATCCCAGTCTTCATCCTCCAGCCTGCACTCACTGCAGCCGCTTGTCTCTATTATCTATTATTACTGTGTGGAGTATTAGAAGTCATTGTCATTATTATTACTATTATTGTTGTATGTTAATACATTAAGATGAATTAGCTTTTCCATATACAGTAAAGAAGAAAAAAGGCAACACAGAATGAGGCCGCATTAAAGGTTGTAACTAGATCCAAGTCCCTGAGGGGTACCACATAACAGCAGACTGAGAGTAAGCCCTGTAGGTTCTCTGCCACTTCCTCCACTTCATTGGCACGTGGTTCCCCCTGTCGTCCGGGAGAAATACTGCATCTGGTCCTCACCCACCACCACCTCAGTTTAGTGAAAGCAATGTAGTGGGAGGGCAATGGAGGGCAAGCGAGAAGCATTCTTGTTTTGAGTTGATTACAGGCTTTCCCTGATAATCTGTAGATTACATTCAGGAAATGTAAAAGGGCGACCTGTCTGCATAGGGAGCAGCTTCTTGCCACATAGGCATCTTTAGTGCTTCATTATCCGTGGAGGGGGGGGGGGGCTAAGGCCGATGAAACCTAAACGAAACAAAGAGATCTAATGAGGCACGAACAGACATTCATACTCTGTTTAAATTGTAATCCTTAAGATTGTCATGAAATACAATCCGCTATTTGATATGGTTTATTTTTGGTGAAACATGAGTTGGCTTTTACTGTGAAGCAGTCACAGGAAACAATATATTTGTCACCAACAGTAATGCTTTGTCAAAAAAGAGTCAACAAAAAAGATGACAGTCATTTGTGGTAGTTTTAAACATTGCAGGGAGTAATGGAACAAAAAGAAACGGCCACAGTTAGCCGTTAGATGAAGAGTTGAAGGAAACAGGGTGCACAACTCCAACTTCTTAGCAAGGTAACCGACTCCTTTTACCTTCCCCCGATGTTGTGTGGAAAACAACTCACCTCGCATGCACAATCAAACCACATAGGTTAATGGAAAAAAGCAAATTATTTAAAAAAAATAATAATAATTTAACTGAATTCTTTATTTAAACACAAGTTTATTTGGTTGTGCTGTAAACGGATACGTCAGCTGCTCTCCTGTTGTACTTCTGACAAAGTAGCTGCACTCTTGAGAATTTGATGTAGTATTAAACTTTACTTGCTGTTACCACAGGTGTCGGACAATCTGAAGGATTATATGTCAAGACCCAACTGATGAAAGGTATACCTCGTGTAGATTCTGCTCTCCTCATGAACCTCCATTTCAGTGCTCTTATAATCATTGAGCTCCTTCCGGATGGCCGCCTGGATGAAGCAACAGGGAAGAGATTGTCAGATAAATGTGAACTTAAAAAGAAACGTGCTAAACATCATGCTTGATGCCAAAATTACGTGAAAAACAATGTTGGGTGCATTTTTTGGGTCTGTTAAGTGCTCGCTGGAGAAAACCGAGTGAGCACCTTGTCAGCAGGAGTCAGCTTGGTCCATGGCTTCTCTGCTCTCCGATCATAGTCTTGGGCATCGGTGACTTCCACATACTCGTGAAACCGCAGGATTTTCCTTGCCTGTAGTTCTGCAACCGTGGGTCTTTGACTCAGCTACAATAAACAGAGCATTTTTAATGTCAGTATGATATCCAGCAAATACACGATTAGACACGATTAGATGTCTATTGTGGATTTGTTGCCTCACCTTCCTGGTCAGCCGCCGCTTGATCTCTCTAACCTCAGCTTGTCTGTCAGCCTGATTTCTGGCTGAAAAAAAAGAGGGGGAAGTAAAACCAACAGAGCTTTATTTAGCCAGACTTGATGTGCACCAAAGGTAGATTCAAAGCAGTTTCCAAATTTAGACATCCAAACTGTAATCCATGTCTCAAACTGTCTTTTCAAATGTAAATTCTTGATATTACTGCATGTACAGTATAAAATGTTATTCTTTTGCACATTGTGAACACCTGGCCCATACATGTTAAAATGTGGCGTTATTTACATCAACGAGAGTAATCAATGGACAAATCAGCAATCCAGATTGAGCTGTGATGTTTGTTAAAGCCCACAAAAACATCAGTCCAAACAAGTCAAAGAGCAGCAGACTCAAAACAGAATCCCTCTTTTTAAATGAAGGCATAATAAGCTTCAGTAATGATAACAAAAGGTCAAAAGGAGAGAAAGACTTGATACTAACGCTGGAGGATGTTTCTTTGCTCGAGCTCCTCAGCTGTGGGTCTCTGGCTAAGTCGCCTGAAGGGGGGGGGGGGGAGAAGAGAAAAAAAAACCAGGACTATTTTTACACAGTTTCACCACTTTGTCATTCAGGAAATAAGTAGGGCAAAGATCTAAGAAATTATCTTTTTATTTTGTCAAGAAATGCACAGTCACTATTGTCAGTTTAAAGGATACAAAGCAAATGGAATATGCACGCAAGTATGATGATGTCTGTCTTTACCTTGTGAGTGCAGTTCCAATCTGTGTGCGGATGGCCTCCCACTGCTCCCTGCTCTGCCAGGTGAGGCCGGTTTGTCCTGGAGGCTGGTCGTCTCTGCAGCTCCTCTCCTGGGTAAACCTGTCCCTCTCTGGGGCACAGGGACGGCTGCTCAGCTTCAGAGCCAAGGTGTCCTTCCTCTTGACCCTGCTGGCCAGGGCGCCTGGATAAAAGCCAAGCAGATATGTGTGGTCATGTGTGAAGGAGCAAGAGTACAAAGCGAAGGGCTTTACAAAATTCTCAAAACTAAAAGCACAAAATGCTTAAATCTTTTCATAAAATATGGTTATACTTACTAAGTGGGGGCTCATCCTCCTCATCTTCATCTGAGTCTTCATCTTTATAAAGCACAGGGCCGTCTGAGTCGCTGTCCTCCCCGCGCATGTCATGCTCACCTTCGTCATTCTCTTCCTCCTCCTCCTCCTCCTCCTCTTCCTCCTCCTCCTCCTCACTGCTATTTCCCCCTGGGATGACACAAACACCGGCGTCTCCGATAATACATCTGCGACTCCGCGGCTCCAGTTCTGGCTGGGGGATCTCCCCATCATACTCCTCCTCTTCCTCATCATCTTCCTCCTCTTCATCCTCCTCTGAGTAGTCATCTTCAGATCTAATGGGAAGGGAAAATAAATACATCATTAAGCGTTATGCATACAGATCAAGCAGCTTGTGTGTATTTATCTAACTAAC
Source organism: Gadopsis marmoratus (assembly GCA_036023855.1). Classification (NCBI taxonomy): domain Eukaryota; kingdom Metazoa; phylum Chordata; class Actinopteri; order Centrarchiformes; family Percichthyidae; genus Gadopsis; species Gadopsis marmoratus. The sequence continues at coordinate 4,834 of JAVQJF010041271.1, forward strand.
AAATGAACAAGACTAATAAGTTTTAAACTAATTTCCAACATTACATACTTCCAGCTATACCTGACTTTGTAATGACCAGAGGCTCCAGCTCTAAATGGCATCAAGTAAGTGTACAAGACTTAAAAAAAAAAATGGATGTGGAGCCTGCTCATGGTCACATGCAAAGCATGTAACCACAATGTCTTTGCTCATACTGACTTGAGATTTTGTCTTGGCAGAATAGCTTTGTTTCTTCCATTATTGTGTATCGAGAAACTCACAGTTTTAGTGGTTGGATGCTAACAGGAAGGGGGCGACCACGATCGGCTTGGTACTCTGGAGGGGTTTCAAATAGGAGTGCATGTGCACGCTGTGACCCGTCTGGATGCGGCTGAGCCGGGCCGGGACTGGACAGGGCTCGCTGGATCATGATATGCAGCGGGACGGGAGCTGGGCGCTGAGGGGACTCAGTGGTCGGGCTTGGTGGGTCAAACAGCATCGGTATGGGTTGGGGCAGTGGGTGGGGGTAGGAGTGCTGATGGTGGAGGTGGTGGCTGTGTATGTGTTGGCGGGGAGGAGATGGTGGTATGTGTGTCGGCAGGGGAGGGGAGGGAGGAGGGGGCGGCAGCTGGAAGCCCACTTGGAGGTTGCTGTGGTCCTCCAGAGAAAGCGGCGAGTGGTTCATGTGATGGCTTGAAGCGGAGCAGTCCTCCGTGGTGCGTTTGGTGACTGGGGTGGTCCTCTTAGGAGGCATCGGTGGAGAGGGCTTGGCTGGCACAAGACTGGCACCGCCGGTGGCTTGGGTGAAGTCGCCTGCAAGTCGATAAACAGTTAATACATCCAATCATAAAGCAAAATATCTATAGCCTAGGCCTATGAGCGAGCTGCTAGTGCTTTATTTTTCCACCTAATTTGCCATCATGACATGAGCGCACATGCATCAGCTCTACTGTACATGTATGATGTACCCCCCATGACAGAATACACATCAACAAATATAAATTACATGTCTGACTGAGCATTATTGGATACATACAGTATGTCACATCACATGACTGTGTCAACATGAACGCACACACTGCGCTAACAAATCAGTGTGCAGCATGTGCCCCAGGTCACAGAGACGAAGATACACACAGCCTACATGCTCTTCTAAACCTGCCGTCAAACCTTGTTTACTGGCATCGCAAAAAGCTCCTAAACAGAAAGCTCAAATGAAAACCCTCAAATTATTTTCATGCACATTTATATATTTGCTAAATAATTCTTAAAAATCTATAAAGCTTTTAAACCGCTTTAAAGCCACATAAATGTTAAAAGCCATAGCCGTGCTACTGAGGCATAAGAGTTCGGTACTGCTAGACTTGAAAACATGCAGTAGTCGAGGCTGAACTGGATTACATCTGCCTCTCTAAATTAAATCCAGCCCTTATGTTAGAACCCTTTCGCCCCTCCATTCATATCCACCCATCCATCCCAGTTGAGCAGAAGCTGAGTGGATTAGCGCTATGAAATTCACTTGATGCACTGCAGGCCACAGCTGGAACCTGCTAAAGGCTCTCCCCTCATGCCAAATAAGAAAGTGCAGCATTAAAAACATTCACACACACACACACACACACACACACACACACACAGACATTGTCTCTCATATACACAAAGCACCCAGCACACTCATTATCAGCTTGTTATGTGCATGCGGCTCGTATATCCCCCATCCAAAGAAAAGCAGTCAAGGCCGGTCAACAAGTTAAAAGGCATTGGGGAGGAAATACTGTATGTTGGCAGCTAGAGAAGACGCGACACGATGACGAACGCAGACTCTGAAGAGAGGCATTCCAGACACGGGCACCGTGGCCACAGAGATACCAGGGGGCATCCTTTTACCTGAGCGCAGGCCTCCGGCCCGCCGGCACAGGTACACAGGCAGGGACAGGTAGACATCGTAGTCACATTCTCGCTTCCAGCAGGACCAGTAGAGCGGAAGCTGAGCATTCTCCCCTCCCTGCAGGGCAGAGACTAACAGGGAGGAGATGGAGGCCTTCAGCTGGGGTGTTTAATGAATGCAGGTAAATGGTGGTACTGTATTTTGTTGCATAGATAGAGTGCGCTATGAGGGAAGGGTGTCATTGCCCTAAATGCTTATCATTCTGTCATACTGTCCACCCTTGTAGCAAATATACTATACAATTATTTGTCTTCAGGCTGAAGCTTCATATTTAACGGGGAGATATGAGTTTGGTGTCTAACTCTCAGCAAGAAATGAATATGTCCCCAAAAGTTTAACAATTCCTTTAAACTTTGACTTCATGGGCAGCTTCAGTAAACTGTCCACAACAGCATCAATAGATTTTTGTTCTCTAAATTAGATTTCTGGCTGCCCTACTCTTGGTTGTCCAAAGTTTGGCACTGATGAAAACCAATCTAGCCTCACCTGACAACCCAACAGGACATCTTGCAATATTTCTTTCCCCCACCTGACTAGTCACGTGATCATCTGATGACATGACTGATAAATATGTGAGAAAAGGAAAACACCGCACAGCATACACCCCCCTGCATAATTCAATCACACGAATGCAACCAAAGGGCATGACACAAAGTGCAGACACTTGTAAGATAAGTGTCACCAGATCTGCTTAGAAGATAAAAATGAATCAAACTAGATGGCCGTGCCCGAGTGGAAATTAAGGCAAGATCCCAGATGAGACAACCGCACAGTAAACAAGAGCGGCAACCACTACACTGCAGCTGTGCAAGCAGCATCCCGCAACCACACGAGTCCCTGTTAAATCTTCAGAGTGTAAAATGCTGGGGAAAAGCAGCTCAAGGTGTTCAGATAGTGTCATTACTAGGATATGTGTGCACAAATGTTTGTGTGAGTGCGTAAATATCTGCGTTGAAGACTTCTCTTTGCCATCGGATGTGCACTGACTCAAATGTACATATTGTATCTGCCAGTGGGAAAACTACACGCTAACAGAGCCGACATTTGAGTGCTCATAATGCACATTTGTGCCCGTTGCTGTGGGCTGCACATGGCCTCTGTTAACAGCAGCACCCACTATTGAGCAGAACTTACCCAGCATGGCGGCGTTGTTCCTGTTCACAGGCTTGGGAGGGGGCAGAGGGGGCTGCTTGGTGGCCTGGGAGGTGGAGGTTGGGGCTACAGATGTAGACTGCTGAGTGGACGCACCCGCAGAGGAGATGGACCGAACAGGCTTGGACGCCACAGACGAAGGGGTGGAGGGAGAGGGGTATTGGGCTGTGGGGTGGTTGGATGGTGTGCGAGGTGGACCCTTGCTGCCAGGATCAGGGATGGAGCTCATCAGCCATTTTGGAGGCATGACAGACTGTTTAGGTGGCAAAGGTTCACGCAGGGTGTCCCGCAGGGCGTCCCGCAGGGCTTCTGGGTCTGGGACAAAATGGCTGTCGGACTCTGTTAAAACACAATATCATGACAATGTGTTATATAGTTAAAGTTAACTTCTACCAAAATTTTACCAAACTCCTTTCAACTGAGATTGAGAAATTGGAAAACTTTAAAAATCAGTGTCCAGCTGTGGCGCACACACAATATTCTACATAGCAGGCATTTTAAAAGAGCACTTGTATCTTTTTCCATTATTGAATTAGCAATTTCCCATTATAAAATACCTCTTTACATGGCTATAAATGTTTCAGTTCAGGCACTGAGCCATTTTCTGCTGCCTCACCACTCAAAGCGTTCTCTGTGATAAAACTTGTTTGAGAAGTGCATTATCTGGGGATCAGCTGTGAAGATAAACAGAGTAGGCGGCTACAATTACCACCAAAAACCCACCTCCCTCTGCCCACCCCACAGCAGCCCCCGAGCGGCCCCCATGCCGCTGCTGCTCCCACGCCATTCCTCAAAGCTGCAGCTCTGAAGTTCAGGGATATTTATTTACAGTCGCGCTTTTAACAGTGTGACGTCACACAACCAAAGAGGAAATAATCCAGAGGAAAGGAGGAAGTGAGCATGAAGAACAGAGAGGGCAGAGAAAAGGAGGACAGAAAGCAGGATATGTGATAAAGATAGAAAGAGAGTGGGAGAGGGAGAGAAAAGCAGCATCAGAGAAAGAAAAAAAAAAGGAAAATACAAGGTGAGACAGAGAAAAGAGCCGAGCAGGGACACATGCGAATCTGTCGATAGAAAGAACTCGCTCTTGTCCGATAGTACTTCTGCTTTGGTGTTTATAATATGATGCATTATGTAATCTATACAGAATGTAACAGAATTACATTCTGTCCAACTGTGGGTCATTTATGACCCACATAAGATACTTTGTACACAGGTAGAGTAGTACAAGATATAAGATACTTTGTACACAGGTAGAGTAGTGCAAGTACTACTACAAGTACAAAAAAAATGAAAGTGGTTCACGTGTCAGATAAGTGATAACTGGACAACTGGGATCTAAAAACAGCCGAAAACGCATCTCAGAGCGTAACGTTTCAGTAAAATCAATTAGCTGTCGCTCTTCCCCAATTATCACTGAGCTGACAGTGTTAGCGTTAAAGGGCAATAATGGGTATAGTGATCGTGCCACATTAATTAGGAGAGGACAAGAGAGGACGAGCTATTCCCTCATGTTCCTGAATAAGAAGCGTAGATGGAGCAGGGCCCCCGGGAGCCGACAGGAACCTGTCTATATCTGGTAGGACAAGCACATAAGCAGGAGAGTAACAGCAAGAGGGAGTGGGGAAAAAAAAAAACAGACTGAAGAATCGCCTACTATCTTCAAACATGTATGAAGGAGGTCAAGTAGTAAAATATACACCTTAGGTTTGACTTTCTCACAGTGAGGAAAACTCAACAGGGATCTTATGATTACAGCTCTTCAAAATGTCAGATGGTGGGAGTAAAAATGCTGGAAATGACTCACCTCTGCGGGCCCTTCCATCCTCAGTAGATGCATGTCGAGGCAGGGTGGGCTTCCAGTCCGTTTCCGCAGTTCGACTCCTCCTGCCGTCCTCCGACGGGGCCTTCTGCAGCCCGGGCCTCTTCTGCCCGTCGTCAGGGTGAAGTCGGCCCCCACGTCTGCCCTCCTCCATCTGGCCGTGAATCTGGCCCTGCCAGGCCATGTTAGGCTTCCACTCGCCCTCAACATGTGCCCGTGACCCCATTCCTCCCCCTCTCCACCCATCTTCATGTAGTCCCATGCCCCTGGAGCCTGGAGCTCCCCGGCGCTCTCCGTCCGAGGGAGATCGACCCCTGCGGTCGTCTGGCTGGGTGAGCCAGGACGGGTTCATCCTAAAGTCCGACTCTAAGGGGAGTTTGCCCTGGTTGCACGGACTCCTGCCACCACTGACGACTCCGCCACCTCCGCCGACCCCAGCACTCACAGGCAGAGTGTGGCCGTTCTTCACATAAGGCTGCTTCAGGGTTTGAGTATCTGCATCTGAAATAGTTGGACAAAACAAGATGAGATCATAAAAATTAGAACATAAAAATTTTAAGATCCAACACTATGCTCAGTTATCAAGCAAGTGCACCAGCAGAAAATCAAATACTAAATATTTATTCAATCTAAATTATTCAAGATGTTTCATACTGGCAATGTCTTTGTTTGATACTGTTTAATATTTTGGTAGTTCATTGTTCCCTCCCTCTTTAACCTAGATGTAAAACAGAATTGATTAAAGGATTATCTGAATTAATCCATTAACTGATCAAATGAAAATTAATCTTATAATAAATAAGTTAATTAGGGTTATCCTTCAGGTCATTTATCAAGCAAAAATGCTAAATATCTTCCAGTTCTGGCTTCTCAGATGTGAGGATTTGCTGCTTTTCTCTGGTTTATATTGTTGTAAATTGAATACGTATTGGTTTTGAACTGTTGGTCAGACAGCTCTAGTCATTTATAGTCACCACACCTTGGGCTCTGAGATATTGTGATGGTGGGCATTTTACACTATTTATAATACTGAACAGATTAATCGATAATGAGAATTATCTGAAGTTGCAGCTCTGTTTCGCAGTAAAACAAAAGGAAGGTGCCCTTAACCGAAGCCCTGTAGACTGGAGTCTGTGTTTGTTGGTGTGATGAAGGAGCAGCTGTACGTTTAATAAATGGGCTTCTGCAACAGCGGGGCGAGCATTGCGCTCACACACACCCCTCTCAAAGCTATTTCGCTGCAGGGCACAATTTGTTCCACTTTCCCTCAGCTCGGGAGAGTGGCATGCCATTTTAAACAGATATTACATTACTTTGAAAAAACAACAAGGTGAAAGTAAATTGTGCCTTTTTTAAATATGTCTCAGACACCTTCTGGTTAGGAGGACAGTGTTCCTGCTATAATGTGCTGATGACTTAACTGTACCGTCTGTGTGGGTGCGATAGCCTCGGGGCTGCTGCCGCCTGATACAGGCAGACACTGTTGTTCAGAAAGATCAGATGAATCACAGGAGCACGCTTACCGTTGTCCGGGACCTCCTTCAGCACTCCCTGTTCTATAAGCTCCTGTCGCGTACGCCTCGTCGACATCTTTCTCTCCAGTTCTGCGCACAATAGATAGAATTTATGTTACACACAAGGAGAAACATTTAGAGCGTGACCTCATGCTCCAGAATACAGAGATTCAAGTTTAGAGCTCCTCAGTCAACAGGATATTTTGTTAGCAGCCTATTGTCTTATTGTAGGTGCACTGAAAACATTAGGACTGTAACATTCAGGCAGGAACATTGAGGAATTTGATGAAAGCTGAATGTAACGGATGTGACCAGTAAGGAAGGAGGGAAGTTCACTCGCACTACGAGCACAATGAGTTCACGGCACAAACCTTCTGAAGTTTCGTTGAACTTCTCGCTGCTTTTCTTCTTCCGCCATTTCCACGGCTTGAAGATCTTGCCAAGGGTAGAGAACTTGCCCTTACGCTTTGGGGTGCTGTCCCCCGCACTGCCCCCCTCGCCCACCAAAGTGCCGTGGTGCTGCTCAGCTTCATCATCTAAAATAAAAGGCAGGATTTCACGTAAATATAAACAGTTATAAAAAGATTTGTGCAACTTAAAACAAGACACAAGAGCATGAAAAACAAGAGTATAGGATTGTTCTATTCTAACTGAGCTCATCTGCTGCCTTTGTGAAGAGGGCTGTGCTCATTACGGCTGTTATTATCTTTAGCTGTTAGTTCTCGGGACGGAGTGTGTTTTGGCAGGGTGGTGCTGAGAGCTCATGGACTCCTCCACATATCCACAGTTAACAGGAGAGGTCTGACGCTGGCGTTCAGCCAGGATTTCTCACTGTCAAGTGCTCACATTCTTTGGCTGGATGGAGAGTAGTGCCTTATCAGCCTTTCAGCCCTCGCTGCCTCTATAGAGAAGATAGGCTCACACATGAACGCAATAGTACTGTCAGTTATGATACTATACGTACAGCTCACAATCAAGGACAACATTTTAAAGAGCACCAGTCATAATGAGATGTCATTAAGGCTTAAAGTTCTACCGTTAATGGCATTTTGAAGTCATGCTTACATATTCTGGGTTACGTGATTGACAGATCCACTGACAGGGTGCTGAGCTCTGAGCGTTTCAGACATTAGCTCTTTCAAGGCAGCAGCTGCTGTACTCAGAAGCCATAATATTTACCAGTAGAGAAGGAGAATAGGGTTCGATTTAAAACATCCAGTCTCACGCACGCACAGGATGTCTCGGCGACAATAACGCCTCGCAGTCTGATTCCCACAACGATATCCTCTCTCTCTCACACACACACACACACACACGTAGCAGTCCAATAAAGAACATAGGAACATAATAATAACATTAATATCATTCCTGGGTGGAAACTGACTCTTCGTTTGATACACACAGCGAGGATGTCAGGGCTAGCTACGGAGCACCCCTGGAGCTGGCAGGGTTTCAGTATCTCGCTATGGGACATTTTAGCATGGCGGGCGGTTGCTGACACAGGTTTCAACCCCATTTTCTTGCAGCTGAAGGACAGAGTCTATAACTGCTACTCCACACGGCTACCTCAATGCTGCTGGCGGGGTAAAATTTGAACTGAATGCTTACACAGTGCTTAAAAGCCTGACCGTCAGGAAAACCTCCAAAACAGTTCAAATCAGAACTGTTCAGGCCATTTGTTGTTATGTCCTGAAAAGTTACGTTTTTGACAAGCCTTTAACGGAACAGACACCAGTCTACCTGGAAGAGGGGTGGTAAGCGTCCAGCTTCCGCGGTGGCGGGACTTGAAACAGCATGCCATGGGAAACCAGGGAGCATTCAGCAAACCCCGAAATCAACTGTCCTGTATGTATCCCAACAAAAAATGCCAGAAAGACAAGTTGCAGAGAGCTGTTCGAAACTACAGCAGAGAGGGTCCGGGTTCAAGGGACATGTCCGCACCATGGAAATCCAGCTTATCTTGGCGACGCAGAAATCTGAGGCTTCAGACCAGCTGCCATAACATCCAGATTAAGCATTGCTTAAGGCAGCTTTCCCCGTGAACCAGAACCGAGGTTCTCACACAGCACGCTGCTCGGTCAGAGGAGCCTCTAACACAGTGGCTCAGCTGAAGCCAGTGAAGCAGGATAAGAGCTGCCCGTGCCAGGCCTGCACACTCCACAGCACTGCAGAGATGACGATCGCAGAGGACTCAGCCCATGCAGCAGGCATCTATTTGAAAAAGATGACTGACCATATCCTTACGTGACGTTTACATCAACTGTCGATGCCTGATTATAAAAATCCACAATCCACAGAGGCAAAAAAAAAAGCCACGAAAAGTACAGTACATCCAAATCAATTATTACACTGAAGAGAGCTGTGGATCCACTCAAAATGATTCAGATACAGAGAAAAACTCTCCGACATGGCATCGTCTCAACAGTAGTGAGAATGCATCTGGCGTGTGGTGGCACTGCAACTGTGTGTGACAGTGGGTCTGGGAATGGGAGCAAAGGGTTACAAAGGGTTACAAAGAGAGAAAAGTTCAGGATTTATGGGGGGGGGGGCAGCCTGGAAACACAGGGAGGAAACGGCACTCCACCCTGATTCTGTGACTGAGAACAAAGACAACCTCTTCCCATCACATTCAATAACACAGTCCACTGTACCGCTCCTGGAAGCACAGTGCTGCAAGGTACAACGCGGTGACACCCGGGGAACAAATTCACGTTCCCGGCTGTTAAAATATCTGCATGACACAAAACATATTTCCATTCAGACCAAGGCCAGAACCAGAATTCTATTAGTCATGCTCTGTAATCAGGAGCTCTGCCAAGATAAGGCATACCAGTCAGGAAACATGGGGGTGGGTGACACTGTGTGTGTGTGTGTGTAACTCTGACGTACCCCTATCCTGAAGCCACACCTACCACTCTCTCAGACATCTCCCAGAGAGGCCAGATTTCCCACTAACCTCATGATTCAATGAGTCATGGTAGGCCCGGTCAGGTGAGCATGTGGTTAAAGGAGACTGTTGTTTTAAAAAAGGACCCAGCCTTTAGCCAATCTGCTAGAAAAGCCATCCTGATCACTTACATAAGATGGTTGGGAAATACCTCCAACCTCATTATAACCCTGACCCTTGCCAGGCCAGATTATGAATTTTAATCTACTTAATTGTCAGCACAAAGAGGTTATAATCACTGTGATTGAATCTTGTGTGCCCTAAAATCATTCATCCATTTAAAACCCAACAGCATAGGAGCAGTAAGTCAAATCAAGACCGTTAGAGCATGCTGTTTAAGGTAAGAAATATTTAAATCTTGCTCCTTTGTCAAACTCAAGGTCAAGAAATATAATAAAAGATGAATTTGGTCTGTAGCATTACCCTCTGTAATATGACACGCTGCAATAATCAGAGGGGAAAAAACTTAGGAATTGATCAAAAACTATGTAAAACCTCTGTCAGACAAAATCCCTAACTAAAAATTGCCTTTTCAATATCGAATGTTACTGAGCAAATAGCTGTTTTGTCTGTTTAGTTTGTGCACTGTAACATAAGAAAATAAGTGCGCAGCACATGCATGAGTGTGTAAAAACACAGCTGAGATTCATCCACATGATCCCAATGATTTAACATTCCTTGTGGAGAAAGTGAAGGGGGGGGGGCAGAGAGAGGAGACTGTGCAAAGTTGATTATACAATCTCTAGCCCCCATCACTCCTCTATGCTTTAATTAATTTAATTAATCGAAAAACAAAAAAATAGTAAACTAATTTCATGCCGTGTGTGTTGCTGTTGAGGAATGCATAACTGTGGAAAGCACAGACTGCATGAGTGAGCCCAGAAACTCACCGCCATTGTTGTGTTGTTGTGGGTTCTGAGATGGGGTCTCAACACGAAGGCTCTGTCCCATGATCCAGCCCCCGAGGGGCCTCTACCTGTCCTGCACCCAGAGACGTGCAAACTAACCTGGACAGATCACCAGCTGCACCTGCCGTCCTTCTTCAACAAAGTTCCCTGATCTCCTCTATCTCAGGTCTTTTCTTCCTCTGTGCTTCCCTCGTTGCCTTTCAGTTCAGTCCTTCCCTCGTCCCTCCCTCTCACAATCTCCTGAAGGCCTTCCCTCCCTCCAGGAGTTGGACTCTCTCTCCCCTTCACTCACTGACCCTCCCTCCTTGGCTCACAGCACAGGTCAGCATTCACTGAAAGATGCCTACCATTCCTGCGAGAAGGACCAGTCATGTTTTCAATTTGATGAGTGTACTGCGGTATGTGGTGCAATGTGTGCATCCAATAAACGTATGTAAAATGTAATGTATTCCCTGTGGTGCAGTGGGCCTCGAGAGAACAAGGACTTGCCTGATCTTAACACTCTGATCCAGGCCTAACTAAATATTTTACAATTAAAAGATTCAACCAGCACAGAAAATACTAAACTTAAATCCCCTGAGCTCAGAACACATTTGGCGCCCTAAAAGCAGCCCTCTGCCTCGCACACTGGTGTCGTTATTTCCTTGCCTTCCTAGCGCAGAGATGACAAGGAGAACAGGAGATAGAAAAATAGAGGCCGTATCTGCATAAGGCATTCCTAAACCTTCATTGAGGCTACATGTGGAGGACGGAGCGGAAAGAAGCTGAAGCCATTTCGATCAATGCCCTAAATCAGGAGAAATGTTACTCAGGATCAGACGCTTTATGTGGGAGCTGAGTCAAGTGTGTCTGAGATGCTGCTCCCTCTCAACACTTGAACATGAACAATAGACAAGACTCCCAGCAGAATTACAGCTGCTACGACACTGAACTTTTTAGGACCACAAGTCAATCTGACTACGTTGGTCTGTATCCATTAAGCACACTTGCTACTATCACTGTTGTTCAGCAGTGCAGAGGGGGTTTATCATGCTGCTCACCTCGCTTAATACCTCCAGAAACCATTTTATGCACATCTCCAAGTCTCTTGTCACAATTTGAACAGTGTTCTTGGAGGCATTAGCATGACTTTTAAACACGTTTTCCAAGAAGAGCTGCCCTGTTTGGGACTTGAATATAGAGAGGCAGAGCAGGGAAGAAAAAGAGACTGCATTCTCTAAACTACAAGAAAAAAAAAATAGTGCTGACTGGACCCCCTGAATTAGTGCTTTCATTCCTTTTGAAGTTCGTGTGTCTTCAGAAAACCTTGTGCGACTGCTCCTCAGAGGAATCCAGAGCATTGAGCTGTGTCATTACGCCTGGATAGATCACAGTTTTCTGGCCGCATCTCGTGCTGTTTCAAAAGATGGAGAGCTCGTGTGTTCAACGGCGTTCCTTTTCTCTCCCCGTGCCCCACATACAGCCTCCACACCGGGCCGTCTTCCAGAGAGAGCTGAGCCAATCCGCATGAGCCCAGAACCTGTTGGCCTGACCTGGATAACAGACTGGGCCAGGCCACTTCAGCAGGCAGGCAGACTGAGGCAGGTACACACACACATCCAATATGGGCAGAGTGCCCTGTGGATATTGCTATAAAACTCACTGCTGTGAGTCATTTCTTTCCAAATGTCTTAACATATGCTTCATATTTTGGTATACTGCTCATCTATATGGAAGCGAGTAAAAAAAAAAAAAAAGAAAGAAACTGAACACCATCATCACAGGAATAAAACCAGTAAGGACAGAAGAGAGAACAGGTAGTTATGTATAAATGTTAGCATGCTATTCAAGGACATTTTGGAAAATGCAGTTACGGGCTTTCATAGTTAGTTAACTGAGAAGATTGATACCACTCATGTTCTGTGAATATGTGCTAGCGCCTGCAGCTAGTTAGCTTAGTACAAAGACCGGGAACAGCTAGAATATCTCTGTCCAAATGTAACAATATCCACCAGGGAGTGTCTGCACCCAGCCAGTAATAATCTGGCACATAAACAACGATCGTAAAGAAACAATTTGTAATTTTTTCACTTTATACTTTTTTTTAATGGTTTAAACAAATAAGATATAGCATGTTAGTTTTCGTCACCCTTGGAGAGCCAGATTAGCTGTTTCTCGCTGTATACAGTCTCTATGCTAAGCTAAGCAGCTGGTGACTGTAGCTTCATGAAAGGGTATTGATTTTCTCATCTAACTCTTGTCAAGAAAACAAATAAGCATATTCCCCAAAAATGTCAAACTACTGCTTTTAATGAAAATTGAGAACATTTACAACACACCTGTAGATGTTTTTCGGTCCTGTAGTGATGAGAATTGTATAGTGCTTTTATAATGAAGTAGCCACAGGAAGTCTTAAGTGGTAGTCACTACTGATGGACAGTTGGACATTTTTAACCGCCTATTTGTTTGTCATATTAGTTTTACAAAAAGGGAACTGGTTAACTGGACAGCTACAGGTGACGGTGAACCAGAAACCACCGGTACAATTAATTATGGTTATCGCTTCCTTTTCCCTCACAGCTGCTGCGTTTACGGGAGAGGAAAGCGTCACTGTTGCCATGCGAGCGTTTGAAAGCAGTTCAGCAGCTCATCTTAACACACAGCAGCTCCTATTCTGACCAGGGAGACCCCCTGAAAGGCCAAGCTTTGGAAGGGGAACCTGATCATCAATCAGCCCCTGAGATCGAGAAGATGTATAGCTGGAGTCCTGCATGGCTCATAAAATGTGTGGAGACTAGACAGACCTCATAAACACAGTGGATCTACAGCTCTCTCCACAGCATTAACACTGCACTTTACACACCACAACGAGCAACTTGGTACTCACCACGATTTTCCATTACAGAGTTTGAGGCACACCAATCAACGGTTCCTGAAAAACAGCAGTTCAACAGAGCATCAACACCAGTTGACACACTAAGTTATACCAGTGATGCTCCAAAAAAAAAAAAAACCCCAAAAAAACCATCAACACTGTGGTCTTGGATTCAAGAGATATTTAATCTCAAATGTGTTAATTAAAATTCCTTAAAAGCCCTAATTAATGCTTCCAGTATACAAAGTATCGGAAGCATCCAACTCAAACTGATCTGGGAAAGTTAAACCCAATAATTCCCTGAGCACTTTCAAGCCAAATTTAAAATGAAACCATATGTAGTTCTGTTTAGCTAAATAACTCACATATTAAAAACGGAACATTAATCATTATGTATAGATGGGCTCTACTGGATTATCCATTCATGTATTTCTGTGAGCACTGCTTTTAGACATGACTGGCACAGTGTTTGTCATTAGCTGGTCATTTATGATACAATAAAATATTTTTTTACCATCTCTGAATACTCTGCATTCATGGCTCTTATGGTGGATAATATTGCAGCTCAAATGTGTGAACACATAGGAAAGAATCTCTGAGCTTTAAATTTCATTCTCCAAAATTTAATGGCAAAGTAACTTTCAAAATAGTTTAATACACAATCCTTTAACAGTGTTTAGCATGTGTGCGACATTGTATGCTTTATAAATGACCTTAGCATCATTAATTGTGTGGATTAGTGAAAATATAAAAGAGTATAGACATACACTATAGAAAGGCATGGGGCGTGGGTGGTTGAGGTCCTCGGCAGTAGTATCGCAGTATTATATCAGGTCTCCAGCATGCTTACGATGGCAGCTCCACCCATTTCAACCCCTCTGATAAAGAAAAACAAAAAAGATTGGATCATAGTCATAAACAGCATGGAGATGACGTGAAACAACATATACATTTCCTGCCCGTCATGCAGCAAAGCTCCCATTTTACATATTGGGCTAAAGGCCCAACACCAGATACAGCGCAAACAGCACCTCAAGCTGCAGGACCGTTTGTAAGCGTCATAGCCAGAGGGACAATATTAAATATTAAAGTTAGTGTTGCTAACTCAAGCATAGCACATCGAGCTGTAACCACACTCCCCCCCCCGCAAGGACAACAAAGGGCAGACCAAAAAGACGCATATGAGCGTAGATGTAAAAGGAAGAGACCGGAACGAGGATTCGCGAAGCCATATACAGTTTGCAGCAGGAGGGTGTAAGGAAACAAGATATCAACAGGCCCTTAAAAACAAACAAAACGTGAAAGCTCAGTGTGTGAGAGCATCTCAGAACACGCAGTTTGGTAAAACGTGAAGTAGACGGGCTACAGCAGAACACACATCTAAAAACAGACGATGATGCTACAGCAACCCTCAAAACTGGATGACTGGAGTGTGAATCGGTTTCTGTTCCGTCACGCTGATGGTAGTGTTAAAATCTCATGGGAGAACAGTTTCCTGGCGTACACTCAGATCTGTGGTTCCAACTGGGCATTGTTCAAGCTATTCAAGTGTAAAAAGTCCAAACGCTCTCGTCGAAACACTTCAGTAATGTAATTAAACACTTCTGTTGGCCAAGTGCATCACTTCATAACCACAAACTAACCCTTTTAAAAAGTGGGAAATTAATGTATGTCTTGCTGTCGATTATTAAAGTTACTGACTGAGCGGGCAACATAACCAGCATTACGCCTGCGTGCTCCTCGCGGATGGAGGTTAAATAGGATCTTCCTGTTTTTCGAGGGTAGTGTCAAAAGACAGGGCAGAGTGATAGAGCCCCGGGGCAGAGGAAAACAAGAGTCAGCTGTGATTTGTCCGAGTTCAGAGAGGAGACGGAGTGGGACATCCACCACACGGGGGCTGTTAAACTGGAGCACAGGAGGTTCAAAGGAAAGAAACTGAGAAAACGTGTCTTTGCCTCCCTCCACCCACTGGACCTGTTGCGTATGCCCATTTGTTGAGAATGGAAATAAACATAATTTCAGCTCAAAGAGAAAAGAGGATGGTTTCTACAGTGGCACCGCACTGCGACAGGATGGAACGACGACAGAAAGTAGTGAATGATCCACTTGTCGCACGGCTGAAACTACAGCTGTAACTGTTAGTCGATTCATCAACTAGTCCGTCAACAGAGAATTTAAATCAGCAACACATTTGACACTCACATTTTAAAGACATTACCTCAGACCCTAGGGAACTATCGTGCATTTTATAGGAATTATTAATTCATTAAACAAACATAAAAAAAATAAGAAAATTATTCAATTAAAACAATCATTAGTTGCAGCCCAGGACTTAACAGCATCACTAAACAGTGGACTGCAAATGGTCCATTCTCTGCAATAAAATAGATGCAATTCTATGAAAGCCACATCTTATGGGGCAATCGAGAAAAACAAAAAAACGCAGACATTTGCATCGCATGAGAAACCAAAAAGCAAATAACGTGACAACAACAAAAATGCTGGTTATAATCATCAGTGACCTAAACTCCAACCCTAAACGAGGCCGCAAAATTCCTCCAGTTCCTCTCTCAACATTACAGATGAATTTCAATGCAAAGTAATCCTCCTGGTGGCCTAACGGGGCTCCATATCATCTTACATTTCAGCATGCTTGTCTTGCGGGCAAACATTATTTTCAACAAATGTCCAGATAAGAGCAAAGGCCGCTTTAGACTGCGCGATGGTGACCAGGCCACAGGAGGCCCTGTGACAAGACTGTTACTTTCTGTAACCAACGATCGCCGTCCTGCCATGCAGTAAAGCTCCGAGGCCTCGTGTGGCTGCACACAACTCAGACGTGTAAACTCAGAAAGTGTTCCCTACCTATACAATTATACTCTGTATTTTGGCATTCTTCTCTGTTCCTCTTCCAGGCCAATTTACCAACAGGGTCAAAGGTCGGGTTCCCTATCAAAAGAAGAAGCCAGAGGCACAACAATTGGACATCAAACAGGCCAAAGTTCCTGTCGAAAACAACATAAAGTGGACTTTAAAAGAATTGTGCTTTTCCAAGTACAGCCATACGAACGGACTGGAGGAGAACCCGAACGCCACTGTGAGGAGGCAGATGTATCCGTGGTCGGAGATGACATTTTTTACACTCCCGCCCAGTGCCACAGCCTTGGCTGGATGACTCAAAATAATCGAGCCGAGTGGTGAGCGTTTCACTCTATCCAGGGAAAGAGAAAATATCTTTGGTGGATTTGAGGCAGTGACGGGGTAGAGCTCCTACCGCAGGGACAGTTCCATCATTTCAGCCACGGCCTCGTATGTTATGTATGCATGCATAACACTGCATGTCAAGTACAACACAGACGGGCTAATAAAACAAAGAAAGAACGACCAAACACTGGCTTGAGCAGATACATTCCACCATCAAACACTTCTGTTTCACTTGCTGTTTCTGTCACGCTCACAGCCCGTCTCAGAGTGTGCCCGTAAAAATGGGATGTTGATGGCCTAGTTCCCTTTTGAGTTGTTAACCCTCTCCCTGCCTCGCACAACAGATCAATATGAGTCTGTCCAAACCTCCGTCGCTCACCGTCATGAAACCTTGTATCTCCGAAGGCTCCGACAGCCACCGCAAGTCACTTCGATGTTTGGCAAGCAGATCGAAGAAGGCATCACACACACACACACAACCAAATAATGTCACAAACACCCACCTGGAGCTTGACTATTCTGACAGGGGAGTAAATGAATGAGTCACGAGTTACCTCCCCACCTCATCAGTCACTACTCATACCATAATCTGTCCTACAACTCTATGCAACCTGGATGAACTGCCCCATTACAAACATACGTCCCCTTTCGTGGATCACAGCTTCACGACGGATGACACCGGTTGGCAGTTTGTCCTCTTCCCAGCTCCCGTCAACACAAAAACACACTCACCAGGAACAGGAGCCGCCACTCAGGTATGCGAAAGTAGCCGTTAAAGACCGCCTAGAAGCCGCCACTGTATAATCTTCTGTGGAACGCACACACCCTCGCTGGCGCACTCTACGAGCGCTGATTCGATTACGATGGGAGCGGAAATGGCTGCAGCTGGCTGGGCTATGCCATCTTTAAATAGCAGTCCGCATTTCACTCCATGACTCTGGTTTTGGGAACAAAAAGCCGCCAAGTCAGTGGGAGAAAGTCATTAACTCCACACTTTAGACCTCAGTCTAAAAAACAGTCTAACTGATTTGATGCCAGCAGGTCCTGAGTCAGGTGGACCGAACTGAAGAATACTTACAGGCCTGTTCCAGAGAGGTACCAGTGTGTGGATGATGTGTCGACCAGTAAAAAAAAAACAAAAAACGTGGGTGCTGTTTGGAAAGCAGAGGCAGACCTGAAGTCTCTCTGCTTGGACCTTTCTGCAGTGTGTATCCGAGCAGCACAGCTTCCGCACCCCTCTTCGAAATGGACGGATGAGGGTGTCTGTTCCCAAACCGGGCCGGGTGAGCGTCATCACAGAGCCTGCCCCAGAAAAGCATCATTCACCACAGGGACCAGTGGCCCACTTTATTTTAAACAAGGAGTCCAAAACGCTCCCCGCCTTTGCTAAACTTTTCTTCCTCAGCGTCCCAGCACCTGTGTGAAGACTGCA
>JAVQJF010041274.1:0-23279 GCA_036023855.1 Gadopsis marmoratus
CACACACACACACACACACACACACACACACACACACACACACACACACACACACACACACACACACACACACACACACACACACACACACACACACACACACACACAGCAGCAGAGCGTTTCAACCTTTATTCAGAGGAATTTGTCCAAACACGCCTGTTATTAAAATTCACACATGGGAGCTGCACAGACCGACCTCAGCCTCCCAGGATGATCCACCGCATGCAGAAGGCTGCGTGTTAGTGCGCAAGAGGATGGGATTTAAACCAGAAACCTCATGTTGTCCATCGCAGCTCCACTCACCTCCCCCTCACCAACCCCCAGTCTGCACTTTGGGACTAATTATCATAACCTCTCGAACTCTGACCCCATAACTTTTGCTCCGGTTGCACCTCCAGCAGTCTCTCCTCCCCAGATGCTGCCGAAGCTTTTTTAGGACTTTTTCCTGACTCTCACTCCAATAAATATGGTTTAATTTTGTTTATAGCATTGACTTTCTTTTGCTGGCTGAAACTGCAAGGCCTTAATTATATTCTGCAGTGTTGCCAAAACATTACACATATCATTACTTTGCATTCACCTGAACAAAAAAGGACCATTTCTTATGATGGGCTGCGCAACCTTCCAGTCAAAAGACTCCTTCTTCATCAACACATGACACAGGCGGCTTGTCTTCTATGGTCTGTCAAGCTCAGCAGAGTGAAGCCATTTCACTGCAACCTTGATTCAACACTTAACGGCTGATTTCAATGCATTACATTACAGCTGCTGCACAGACCCTTCCTTCCTTTCACTGACAGCATGCACAGATTTACTGCATTATTTTAGGTGTTCGGTCGATCATTAACCAAAGTGACACAAGCAACAATGCCCTGACGTTACTCCTGTGCAATCTGTAAAGTGAAGATGTTGGGAAGGAGAAAGGAAGAAAAGCTAGCGAGGCGGTTCCGTGATGAGAGCAACGTTACGGTGAAAAGAAGATGGGAAATGATTCAGTGAGAACAGACTCCTGTGAGTCACACCTTGTAGAGCGGAGATGTTAAAGAGGGTGCTGTCATGAGCGGAGAGGAAGAGCTAAATAACAGACTGACTTATAGTTCATGTTGTTTCTTATATATTATAGCCGTTAGAGCCAATTCTACCAACTTCTTATAATTTCACTTTTAAACTCTGGATAGCCTCATTTTAGCTGAGACTCTTTACAAATAATTTGTTGTCTAAATGGCTAAATGTCTGTAGCCTTACTGCTAAAATCCACAGATCAATTAGAGCTTTGCAGCTTCCTGACCACAGATTTATAAACTGCTTACAATTCATTCAAATAAGAGACATACAAAGTCTAAATCAAGTCTGTAGCAAAGAGACAAAGTGTAAATCTACACAACCTTCCACAAACAACACGAATGATATGGACCGACAGAAAATCATTCAAAAAAAAGCTTTCTTAAAATATCCTGCACGAACAAATGCAAAAAACGCGAGGTTTTCCTCCCACAGAGTGTTCAGCCTGTCTGAGAGGAAAGAAGGTTTCACCTCCCATCACATGAGAAATCACCTGCTGACCTCCAGAGGGACCCAGGTGCTGACTGGACGTACAACCGCAAAGGATGACACACACACACACACACACACACACAGACACACACACACACACACACGAGTTGTAGTTGCACGAATTCCTCTCGGAGGCAGAGCTGCTCTGAGGGCCAACAGTCTCAATGGGTGAATTTAATCTCAATAGCCGGAGGATTTTTTGGAAAGTCACTGTCAGCCATGACTACCTCCCCTCCCCTCCCCCCGTCTCCTCTCTCTCTCGGAGCGTCTCAGAGGAGCAGGTTTTGTCATTAGACTCCACTGCTGAGTCAGACATTGAAAACAGGCTGCCAAGGTCAAATGTATTTGTGGGCCATTCGAGTGTGTGTGTTTGTTTCCTGTCTGTTTCCAGTAGAAACCAATCCCCCCCCCTTCTTTCTCACACACACACACACACACAGAAAGCACATGTACACAAAACGCATTAGTTCTTCTTTCTGCTGAGCATCATCATGTGTATAATATTCTCATTGACCCGACACTGAACTGCACTTTGCTACGTACTTCCAAAGCACACACACACACACACACACACACACTCACTCATTGGCCTACATCAAATACATTTTTGACATTAGCAATTCCTACCAATTGTGATCACTCCACTAATGCATAATAGATGTGGATTGATTATGGTGGAGGGGGTCATGTATTATTCACAGCAGCTCTGTGTGGCCGCTATGTGTTCCTTATTATGAAGGCAATGTGTCAGAGACAGACAGACAGACAGACAGACTTGTCTGCGACTGCCTACCTGATGGTCTTCCCCTCTCTCAGGTCATACAGAGAGAAGAAAATGTCCGTGTCTTCTCCGATGCTGCTGTAGGTGAAGCTCTTCAGGTTGACCAGTAGGTGGTGTGGCACGGGAACCCTACAGGGCTCCCCGTGTCGCTGCCGGGTCCCGTCACCCTGGAAACCCAGGACAAAACAAGCTTCATGGGGAAATTGATAGTTTGATGTGGTCCGTCAGTAATAAAGTAGCTGCACCATATAAACTCTGTGAAGCGTTATGGTGCCTGGACTGTTCCCACTTTGGATTTGAAGACTAAAGCCCAGTTCAGGCCAAAGACCTGCAAGTTCTGCAACCTGTCACTTTACACCAACGCGAGGGGACGCGACGGTGTATCGTTTCCATAGCAACAACTCTCTGTACTTCAGCTTTTCAGGGTTGTTTTCTTGCAGCTGGATATAAATTGTAACGTCTTAACACATGAATGTGTGATCGATGTCATGTGTTGGCGAACAGCAACTGCTGTGTGCTTGTTGACTGGTTATCAGAGAAAGTACCAGCACGTCAACACTGTACTTACTGACGACTTGCACAACTACGCAGTATTTAACACCTGTGGAATTACACACTGTACTGCAGTACGTTGTGTATTACCTGTGTGGTGCTCTGCTGGACGCTGTGTCTGCTGGACAGATGCTGAGGAGAGAAAGACACAAGTGTTACGTCAGGCGTTTATTATCATCTCTCTCTCCTCATCTCATCGCCTTGATTCCTCTACTCTGTTCTCGTCTCCTCTCCTTGTTTCCTTTCCTCTCCTATCCACGTTTGCTCTCTTCTACGTGTTTCCTCCCCTCTCTTCTCATGTCCTCTCCTTGTTTCTCTATCCTCTCCTTGTCGCCTATCCTCCCCTCATTTCCTCTCCTCGTCGCCTATCTTCCTCTCGTTTCCTCTCCTCTCCTTGTTTTCTCTTCTCTGTGAATTTCCTCTCCCTCCCCTTCTCTGATCTCCTTGTCCCCTGTCCTCCTCTCCTCTGCTTGTTTCCTCGCCTTCTCTCCTCTGATCTTTGCCAGCTCTGTTATTGGCTGCTCTGCTCTGCTGTTGTATTCCATACTGTTGATGACAGAAAATGTTTAACCGCCCCAGAGACTCATTACTCCGACTTGTCGCTCTAAATCTCTCGGTGGCTGCGTGAGACGAGTGGAAGCGGGAAGAGAAAACCTGTTTGATGAATTGAGGTAATGACCGTCAAATGAAAGCCATCTGCAAACATTCCAACCTGAGCAGAAAATTAACACCAGCCTGCATCTGCTTTCTCGTTGCCTTCGTCACTGTGACGTTTGTCAGGTAACCAATCAGAAATGTTTTGCTGCTCTGATGCCTTTACACACGTTAATATTTCAAGCACTGGCCCCGCGGGGCCACCAGGCCCCTAAATGTGGTGGCAAAAATACATCTTCGGTGGCCAAAATGTAAAAACAGAACACAATTTAACACAGCCTTCCTTAACTGTGACACTTTAATGAAAATATTTATTTATAATCATTTATTTTAATTGAAGAGTCAAAGTTCTTTGTAAACGTATGGTTCATATATTCTCTCAGTCTCTTAGTTCAGATTTTGGATGTTGAACAGACGTCTGCACATCATGGACAGACACCTCCCTCTTGTACAATTTGGTTAAATATTATAATATAAGTAAGCAAAGATATTCCTGTAAATAATCCACATTATGATTAACTAGCTAACAAATATTTGTCCCACTTTGTTTCA
Organism: Gadopsis marmoratus; assembly: GCA_036023855.1. Lineage (NCBI taxonomy): Eukaryota > Metazoa > Chordata > Actinopteri > Centrarchiformes > Percichthyidae > Gadopsis > Gadopsis marmoratus. Next base: position 4,094 of record JAVQJF010041274.1, read on the forward strand.
TATTCACAGCGAAGAATCGTGCAATCGATTGTTTTCCTGTTGTGTTATTCTGGAACGTTTCTTTTTGCTTGCTTTGCGCTCTAGTTGTTGCTGCTGCTGCAGTTATGGAAATTCACCACAGGGATCAGTGACGTTTCATTTCATCTTATCTTCTCTTCATCTTGACCGAACCAATAGACAATTGTCCACTTTCCATTACTGAAAATAAACAATGTACCAACGGGAAGCATGTTGAATTATAATTTCATATCTGTCTGTTGTCTGTGTAACTTTCTTTGCCTTTATTTGTTCCTGCTATTCTCACCAACGTACACCAAGTAAAGACAACATTCTGGGCCTTTTCTACTCCACAGATGTTTGTCGTGGTTTCACCTTCAGCACTTCATCTCTCCGTTTCTGTTTCTTTCCTTCATCCTGTCTCCAGATCAGTCTCTAGGCAACGGAACAAAGGGGGAATCACCACGACTACAGTGTTTGACTGGTGCAGCTCAGCTATTTAAAGCAGGACTGATGTAAGACACAGAGCATCAAGTATTACTAAACGATCAGGAATACTCCTCACACCTGCATTAAGTTGCTCCAGATATTTTTCCCATTCAATATTTCTGGAGATTGGACATAAGAACAAAGTATTAATAGAGATAGTATACATTTGTTCTGTGTTTCAGGTACGTTTGGCATATGAGGTGGCATCTTTTATATCTGGATATAAAAAGAAAACTCTTTCACCTGTAGCTGGTGACGTCAGTGCGAAGACAAATCTGTAACTTAGAGATGAGTGAAGATGCTGCGTATCTCTGACATTTTGCCTTGTACACAGATCATTTCTCAAAATGAATTTCTGGACTCAGTCGCAGCATCAAAGCTCAAGTAGCAGCCAGGCTTATTAACAGCAGTGTGCTGGTGTGAGCAGAGTCACGAGGGGCTCGTTGCAGGTGACACGTCTTACAAAAGCAGCACTGTGGGCTGACAGTCACCGGCTCAGATCCGTAGGTCAGCGGACGTGTACGAGCGTCGACTTGCTGAACTGCTTGTTAAGAGGCCTGACGTTCCCCGATGAAGCCACCGGGGACTGGGACTGTACGGGGGACCCTCCCGGGACAGAACCTGACTGTGCTTAGACCTGTGATGGCAGTGGCCTGCGCCGTGCAAGAAAGTGGTATTCGTCATGTAAATAGAGAGTTTGGGCGGGCAGCTCTCAGTCGTGAGAAGAAGAAGAAGGGGGATGATGGGATGGAGAATCAAAACACACCAACAGATTTACAGCAGAAGCCGACACGACAAACTCTATATTATTAATATAGCTAGTACTTTACCCAAACAATATTTATCCCTTTGTACTATTTGCATATATTTAGAATTTACAGAAACACTAGACTTGTCTATAGACGTATGTTGTTGGCCATTGTTGCTTTTCCTACATTTTCATATATACGCACCTATTTGATTTCCACCTGCTTGTATGTGAGCAATAGTTCTCGGTTTAGTTTGTACCTCTCTTTGCACAGCTGTGTTGTCCTTGCTTTTAGCCGCAACATCGAGAGCAACTTAAAACCAGAGTCAAAGTCCCTGTCAGTGCTGACAAAGTGGATTCAGATCCTGATGTGACTCCAACTGATAATATTTTTCCATTTCTCTCTGTTTTTGTAAAACCCTGGACATCAGAGAGCACTGGGGAAGATCTGTGTTTGGCTCAGACGTCTGAAGGAAGGCGACGAGGCTGCTGACGTGTACCGATTACTGGCTTCTGCCTGCAGCAACTGTAGCTTCGACATGTCTGCAAACTCAGCCTGCACCCACCAAGGTGAAACCAGCACTGGTGCCTGCTGAGCTACACGAGTAATAAATAATAATAATAACGCTGCAGAGAGCACTGCAGCGAGGACAGGCACACTTTATTGAGCTGTTACAGAATTAGTGTTAATTAGCTATTAATGAGCGGCAGTCAGCTAAAAGTGAGAAACTGCCAGCTGCGTTTTTTTGCTAATAAAGAAAGAGGAAGAAGAGACAAAAGGTGGAACCGGCCATCAGAACGCATCTCTAATGAGAATGACATAGATTTTGAACTGATTTCTGAATGGGCTTTAAAATCCCTGATAAAGGTGTTCGCACAGACCCTGTTCTTCAGCAAAGTTATGAGGGTTTTGTGTTTATGCGATGCCGCGCTCATAACGGCGATGTAATCCGGGATTAGCAGCTGTTTCAGGTCTGGTCGCACGAGATACCCTCAGCTCAGCCGGGTCAACGGTTCCTGCGCAACACAGAGGTCTTACCATCTTATAAAGATCTGACACGCTTATCTGGTCCTCATCCACCATCTCAAACTCCTTTCTTGGCACCAGGTCCAGACCCAGGTGTCTGAGAGGGAGAGACAGAGAAATTCCCCAAAATTCAACACAAATATGAAACACAATCAGAAAGAAACAAACTCAAATACCTATTAGGTGAAAAACAAAAGCTGCATATTGCCACGACCCGAGGGACGTCCAGTGATTCCTGTTCCGTCTCAACAGCCACATCTTCCACCTTCAGACCGGCGACCTTGGTCTTAAAGATGGATTCTGCGAAGGAGAAACTAAATGTGTGTTTCTCTATTACTGCTCGTCGAGGAGGGCCACAACATTTTGAGGACTGAGGGACATTTTACTTCTTTTCACACAAATAACACACTAGTCTCCATTATTTCTCTGAAACGAGATTCTGCACTAATAAGAACTCTTCCTCTAAATTCAATAGAGCTACCAGAACAGCTCATTTAATGTAAAGCTCTGTGAGCACTGACAGGTGAAGTGAAGTTACCATGGCACCTGTCAGTGGGGGGGATATACGAGGCAGCAAGTGAACAAGTTCATGTGCTGAAGCAGGAAAAATGGGCAGCGGAAAGGATGTGAGCGACTTTGACAAGGATCCAAACTGTGATCCAACAAGGATCCAGCACTGCAGCTCTGCAGCTCTGGTGGGGTGTTCCGGTCTGCAGGGGTCAGGACCTACCAGAAGTGGTCCACCAAGTACTACTGCGAGTACTATTACTGCTACTTTTATAATAACTGTCATCATCATCACAGTCTCCTCCCGGCTGACAGCGGGTTGGAGCTTTAAATAACCTGTGTTACCTTTCATTTCTCCAGTATTAATAACTCCCAAGTCAGCGGACAGTTTCTCTCCATTTCATTTGTTTTCCATCAGCCTGTTGACAACCTCCCATGAGGCCTTGCAACCAGTCGCGTGCGGCTTCATCCACCTGCCTCCTATCACACTTTCATTCGTGGGTGTCAGCGGCTGATGTGCAGCACCGACTTCAGCGGCAGATCATTAAAACATCAACGCACACGTCTGCAGGATATTTGTGTTGTTTGTCAGTAGAACCTACTTCAAGAAACTTTTTTTGGATTGTTTTCGCAACAGCTGGCCCTCAGAGTTTGCTCAAATGCTGTGGGCGGGGCTTTTATTACCAGAAATAAATGCGAGCAATCGGCACGCTCCGATCGGGCCGTGCACTGCTGCCTTCACGCCTCTCGTGTCTCGGGCCCACGTGTGTGTAAATGTGTGTGCAGGTATCCTCACTCGTTGCCCCAGTCCAGCCTGACGGTGACGTGTCTCTTGACGTCTCGGCTCTGGTCCTGCGTCAGGTGACCAGACAGGAGCTGCCGTCTCAGGTCGATCAGCTCCATCATCACGTGGCGAACCTTGTAGAACAGATCCACTTTGTGCTTCTGATGGAGAGAGAGAGAGTGTGAGGGGGGGGGTATTACATCTGTTGTTCAACTAGATTCATATTGTCCAACTCACGAGTAAGCTGTCGTTCTTTGGCAGCCACAAGTGCGCTGGCACTCAGACAACAGCAGCTCACACTGGAATACAGTTTCAAGGTGAATGCATTCATCGTTTCAGCAGCTTCCTCCCGGAGCCAGGAGGCAGAGAAACACTGAACTCACCCACAGTGTCCGATCCACCTGCAGGTGTTCTGGACATTCAGTGAGACGCAAACACGCGAGGAAGGCGGGAATCAAACCCCTGACCTTGCTGCTTTGAGCTGTGTAGAGAGATGCCGTTGGTACAGAGGACGCTAACGTGGACACGTAATGATCTATACAATCTACAACAAAGAGTGAACAACTAACCAGAGGCCCGTTGATGCAGACTACAGGTTAATCGACAACAGTTTTGACAATTGTTTGCTGAAAAGTGCACAAAGAAAATCACTGGTTTCACGGTTAGTGCGAGCAGTCGCAGTTTTGCTACTTTTTATATGAGTGCACACTGAATATCTTTGGGTTTCAGACTCTCTGCTGGACACAACAAGGGATTTAAAGATGTCGTCTGGAGCTCTGGGAGCTTGTAATGAGCATTTGTCACTTTTATGTTGGACATTTTATTGTCTAAACGATTGACTGAAAAGATGGATTAGGAAAGTAATTGTTAGTTGCAGCCCAACGATTGTCCTAATCACGTTTCACGCACACACAAATATGATCACTGCGTAATGAACCCTAAATACGCATGCTTCACAGACGCAAACAGCGGCAGCACAGATTGGACTACAGTAGGTCAACAGTGTGGTGATTCAGCTGAACACACTTCCTCCTGTTGTTCTATTATTGGCGCTCTAATTTACCCTGCAGGCCTTCAGCAGCAGGGGTAAACGTCCATTCAGCTCTTGGCAGACGCACACAGTCCTCTGAGATAGTAAGTGGGTGGGGTCTATACAAAAACAACAGTCATACACACAGTACACACAGTATGTAACATACTGTGTGTACTGTGTGTCATACATTGTATTAACATATAGACTGTATACACACGCCTGCATGCATACGGTACATGTAGGTGTGCATGCATGCATAAATGACTGCAAACACACGCACGTGCAGAGGTTTGTGCACGTGGCCGAAGACGAGAGGAGAGCAGCGGACCACCTGGTGGAACACCGACGGCCTCGGTCCGTCTTTATTTCGGGTATCTCTGACACGCAGGAGCCATCAGAACCGTTACATAACTCTGGCTGCAGCGGAGGCGGAGCTGTTTCTGGGAAATAGGACAACGTAGAGTTTGGAAGATATCGACCACCGACTTGCCCGGGAGCTTTCTCTGCTGCTCTCCCAGTGCATGCTGGGACAGACTTCAGCCCCGATCAGGAGGAAGTGGGTATTGAGATTAGATGGTAGAACAGATAGTTCCACCACAGCAGTCAACACACTCCTTAATCTTTTTAAATACTTCCCACGGTGAGGACGGGGATCGGTGGTTTAAAACCTTACAGTGCATCAGCCTGGGTCTCCTGGTTTGATGTTGTGCAGGGAGTCTGTACACACCCTTTTCCTTTCACGGCCACAGACTTTCCTGTCTACCTCTACTTTCAACTGCCTAAAGTGGAAAAACATGACAAAACATTTTCATTAACATTTCAATTTGGCCTAAGAACCACAACAGTGGCCATAAATGATATTAAATCACAGGCAGGCTGCCTGAACCTATGTTCCAAAAGATAATACCTCGTAAAATGCAGATTAAGATGTTTTAATACTTTTCAAGGGTCTTAATTGTTGCTAAACTGATTTAAAGCCATTTAATACTTTCCAGGCAAAATTAGGTTTTGAAGGCGTGGGGTGAGATATAGAGTTACCTAAGAATCGCAGTTCAAAGGACGGAAATGTTGGGGCGATCACTGGATTTAACAGCTCAATAATTAGCTCTACAAGACGACGGAGAAGTCACTATTTTAGCTAATTCAAACGCCCAGAGAGTAACGTTACTGAGGTGGGGCACCGAAAATCGATTCCCACTCAACACGCGACACCTGGAATCGAATCATGAGATTTCCAAATAATCCCACCCTTCGTTTGCATCAGTTCAACCCACATTGGGAATAAGACTGAGCCCTGCGTCCTGCTTGTGGCTCGACTTCCTCTGCAGATAGTAATGAATTCTACCTTCAGTTCAGGCCTCTGCTTTTCTGGATGAGTCAGAGGCCCGTCACATTAAAACGTTGCATTCTGGGCCTGACACGGCTCGCCCCAAATCTCACTATTGTAAACTAGAACACAACGCTGAGGCAGAGCGTCCGCGGGGGAAACGCCTTTCCACAGCGCCGGCTTCCATTCCTCAGGAGATCCTGTTGCACCGTCGCGGCAGAGCAGAGCGATTAGCATGTTTGTAGCACTCGAGGTTCAAAATACTACAACTTTAAGGCAAAGAGTGCCATATTTCAAATGGATTTTTAGTAGTTGCTTAGCAACAACATGAGTCACGCACAGCAGCTGCCCTCAGCATCTGTTTAGCATTTGTTTTTAAGGAGATGCCCAGTGGACACAGAAGCTAATGCTCTTTGATACCCACCCTGTGAGAGGCCATATTAACATTCTGCATGTGATCGTTAATGATGCAGCAGCATCTTCCAGAGAGCAAGTCTTCACACATCTCGGACAAAAGTACACTTTCATTCTTTTCATTAATAATACATGCGCTGGATAGTTTTCCTTACTAATCAATTAATTCTTCTAACCTAATAAACGAGAAAAACAGGAGACACGTCACCAGAGGCCAAGTGATGGAAACAGCATGTGAAGAATGAAAATGAAGGAGTTCATTTGACGATGGTGTAAAACGGAAAGTAAAAGAAATCTTGTAAAGGGACTAATAAAGGAGCATCTTATCTTAAAGCTCTGCTGACGACTTAACTGATTAAATAAATTAGTTAAATCTTCTACAACTGTTAATGAAAATTATAAACACTTCATTGGTCACTGATACACTGAAAGAAGGCATTTCAACGAAACACCAGAGGAGCCAGCGTTACAGCGATTAATGTGAATCATTAGATATTTCTTAATAAAACTGTTTACAAACAGAAACAGGAAACTTTTATATTACAGAATTATTCAGTATAAAATATTTAGATATTTCTATTCTAACAATAAACGAGAGCATCCCTGAGAACACCGGCAGTCTGCACCAACCCGTGCACTGTTATTTGACATGGTGTCCTGCTATAGGTCGTATCCTAACGCCAAAGCCAGCCCATAATTCGTCTCGTGCATTGTGCTCCTGGGAAGCTCATATGGGCCCATTTATAGCATTAATGGCTCTAAACTTTAGCTTGGCAGAATGCACTCTGTTCCCGAGGGTGCGGCTCGCAGACAGCAGCAGCACAGGAGTCAGCAATGAAGCCCAAAGTGCTGTACACACCAGAACCCAGCGCACACACACACACACAGGACGCACACACTGCACCAGGTGTTATTTACAGCAGCAGGCTGAGAGAGGCGCTGCACCGGGAGCAAGGTTCACAAACACATTTAGACCAGAGAGCTGCTGTCAGCCGCTGGGGGAAACATTAAGTGTGTGCTCGGCTCAAGTTCACCTCCACAGAAGAAGAGAGCGTGTGTGTGTGTGTGTGTGTGTGTGTGTGTGTGTGTGTGTGTGTGTGTGTGTGTGATTCTGCTTTAGAGCTACACAAACACAAAGGACCAGACGGTGGAGTAAAGCCATGGATACCTGATAGAAACTGGATACCTGGCTGAGGTGAATGCACAGCAAACTATATGGGATTACTTCGAGGACAGAAGATAAAGACCCAACAATACCCTTTTGTCCCTGGGTCCCCCCATTAGACTCATCTGCTACTAATGGAAATCATACGTTTCCAGGAAATTGACGCGTTTCAGGACATTTATGAGTTTTAAGTGCAAAAGCAGCGAGCTACCCCTGAAAGCGCTGGTGTAAACTGTGGATCAGCGTCTGGTGGCATCACCCACTGACGAAGACCAAAGTACACAATGTTTACCGAACTGTTCCACAGAGGCGCGTCATGTTCTAAAAGGGTTCTCGAGGACACAAACACAATGAGAGATGAAGGTGACTTGCAGCAGGGAGCGGAAGCAGCGCCGCCGAGCTCCATCTGCACTCCTTTTACTCCAACAGCCGGCTGCCGGCTTTAAACCCAGGACTGTAGATTTATTTGGGACATCTGGCCATCCCAGGCAGTGGGTGGATGTGCTTCGAGAACAGGAGGGAACCAAGTGTCCTCTCCACCTCTAGCTGGCACACAAGCTACGCCCCTCTCCGCACCGCAGAGAGAGGAATCAAACACACACCTTCAGAGAAGCTAAAGTTTGATTTTTCAGCTGCAGACTGAAAATCTCTTTTGAGTCGACTATTTGTGGATGTAGCCTCCCGTCCTACCCCACCCACCCCCCATCCGTCCTCTGCCTCTTTCCCCAGCTGGAGTGAGGATTCACACCTTTCACATCCAGCGGGAACGAATCCGCACGCAACACCGTTTAACACGTCTTTACCGCCTCAGCACCGCGAAGCCCAGCCGAGCAGATCCCACATAATGATGCTGTTTACAGAAGCCGTTCCCTGTCTCTGGATCTCACACCGTCTTCGTATTAGAGACACGCAACACAACAACAGTGAGCGGCAAGACAAAGACAGCAGCTACCCGTGTGCAGCCCTGCAGGGCTGCAGAGCTGCACGGTGGACTAAAGCACACATTTGCTTTGCTCTTCACTGCTGCAGAGGCCTTCTGCTTCTCAGAGTTAGAGTGATCGAGATGTTTATATTAAAATCCCTCCGACAGCCCGCAAACTAGAAAGGCCCACCGTAACGCCTGGCCCCCGTTAACAGACAGCCCCGCGCTCTCTGCCAGAACATCAAGCCACGTCGCGCTTCAAGCTGTGGGTCAGGGACCAAAGCCGGGTCTCCAGCGACAGGATTATATACGACAGGATTTTATTCATCCTGACAGCTCTGATATCTAATGGGACGTCTGCAACACTTCTGTTTCTCTTTGCGACATCCTGCTCCACTTTCACACCTGACAAATGAGAAAAGCAAATGGCCTGTTTTCAACTTTCATTTGGTCTCACCGGGGGGGGGTCTGCTGTGTAACAGCCGAGGTTTAAATGTTGGATTAACATATAATAAAAATCTTTATTTATGGAGCACTTTCCTAAAACCACGTTGGAAAGTGCTTCACACACGGCAGCAACTTCACTGCAAGCAGGTCATCAACATTACTGACAGATTAATAACAAGAAAACAACGAAAAGCGAACAGAAGAAGCCGCAAAGACCAACACGAGGAGCCGAGAGATGCCAGATTCCTCCGTAGAGCTGCAGAGTTCAGAGATAATTCTTTCACATTAAAAATTGCGTATTCACACAAAAACTTTGATTAGTGCAGCTTTAAGATGCAATTTCACCTTCATTCATTATTTGATCCGAAGTGGAGTTTAAAAGCATATTTAGATGCATTTTGTATTCGCTGAAGCTCACAGAAGTCTTTCTTTGGCTTCTTAAGACGGAGGTGAGCTGCTGAAAGTAACTAGGTGCTCATGTTTAACTGGCCGGTACAGAAGCAAACACTGCATCGTCTCGCTCTGTGCAAAGAACAGACAGGTGAAGGTACCACATTTACAAAAAAGGCCAATAAAATAAAAACTAAACGCACAAATGGTTTGTGAACAAGCTACTGGACACAAACTACAGCACAACGCAATGGAGCAAGCAGCGGGTAAGACACGGTCCCCAACAAGGACGTAGCCTTTTGCTCGAGGACACTTCAGCAGGGCAGATGCTTGCTGTCGTGCTTGAACTCTTTGAGGAAGCTCTTTGTCGACGCCACACATCTACGCATCTGTGCCGCAGCCTGCTGCCTCGTGATGCTGGATAGTAACTCGCTCTGACATGTTGGACTGCAAATTTAATCAGTAATGTGTAACTGATTACTTTCAGGGAGCTACCAGTTTGAGGATAATGGGCTGTGAGTCAGCCTGGCACCTCCCGAATCAGAGGGGACGCTCACAACACCTCTGGTCCATTAGCAAACGTCCCGCTTCATTTTCACACCTGTCAAACTGGCTGCTGCGCTGCCGAAAACAAAAGCGCTGAGGCGAATCAGCGGGGACCACGAGCAAAGAGCCTTCAGATCCCTTCCTGGTCTCGGCTGCTCAGCTGTTGTTGTAACACGCCGCCACGGCTTCCTTCGGATACGTCTGAACAAGGCAAGATTTGTATTCAGTCCTTCAGTCTAAATCCTGGAGCTGCGACAGGACGAGGCCCCGAACTGAAACAGGAAGGTCACATGGTTTTTCAAATCGTGTGTTCTTTGAGACTGGGGTCAAGGTTTTGATTCTGAACCTCTGCAAACATGTGACCAGAGCACGAATATGGTGCTTTAGATGTAAGCGTGCAAATAGATTACGTTGAAGACTTAAGACTTCGGCTGTGTGTCTGCTGATTGTAGCGTGTGCAGTTAAAAACTGCTGTTTTAGTCCCTTTACTGACTGACTGACTGGGTTCAAAGATACAAAATGCACTTAAAGTATATAACCTCCCAAATAAACAATTTTAATCTTTGTATATAGAGCACGTAGTGTCTATTATTGTATTGCACGCTTCCAAACACACAAGCTTTTCACAGCTTTAAGGACTGTGTGAAACGCAGTTTTTACATGGAAATCCCTTGAGAGCAAAATCTATTTTTTCGAGGGAGACCCGGCCAAAATGGTGCAGCGTTACATATTTATAAAAATGATAAAATAGAGCGTGTCAAAAGCAGACAGGGGACGACAGATACATTATACAAAATCCACTTTAGGAACAACATAAATAAATGCCTCTCTGACGTTTCTCTGGGATTGTATGGGAACAGTCTAGACACCGAACTGTCGGTGGAAATAAATATCAGCTGCCCGACTCTGGCAGAGCGGCTGTTAACTAAAGCACATTGCTGGGCAACATCAAAAAAAATAAAAATAAATGCCCTTCATCGAAATTTGTGTGCAAAGCCACCAGCTACGGCAAGCTGTCACAGAGTTCAGCGACAGCAACCTTTTCTTGCAGGGGTTTGGCACCATGCAGCACGCAATATGTGTCGTGTCCCGAGCTCCGTCCTGTGTTCTGAAGTCCTCCCCTGACCTTGAGTAAGCCCGGCCTGGACACACACAGTAAAGCCAGAGGCAGGACGTGGGGGCAGCCTGTCATCAGGACGGACAGGTTCCTCTCCGACTGTTGGAGACTTTTTTGCGCCACCTGCTGCAAGTGACACACGTCAGACGTGACATTATATTTGCTGTGTGAGACGATGTAGAACGTCGATGGAAGGAGGTGCTTTCAGGTCTGTTTGGAGCTACAGAACATGTGGAGCTAAACGAGATATGAACCACACTGTATCTACTGTCGCGTACAGACAGGATTCACATATAATTCACCTTCAAAAGTAGATATATACTAACAAAAAAGTAGATGTTAAAGAAACAAAACAACATCAAATAGCTCAAATTTCAGACTGGTAAATATAAACTTAGGTGGATATTTCAGCAAGAACTGAGGGGAAACTCAGACATATTATTAACGGGCTGAAAACACATTGCATTGAATGACAATATACTGCATGAGCACACATTTTGGAAGGACAACCTCCACATACAGCTTAACAGTGCAGAAACCGACACTTTGGAAGGACAAGCTTCTCTTACAGAGCTGATGGTGACACTGTGGAAGGAGACCCTGGAATGGCAGTTTCCTTATGTAGCTGTGCAGGAACAAAAAGGGTGATGAGGTCGGGAATAAGGGCAACTTCAGAGGGCTATACAAGCCACTCCCTATAAAAACCCTACAAGCCAGCTAATTGGTCCGTGGTAACAGCGGCAATGTATAAAAACTGCTCCCATTTAACCCAAAAGTCCAACAAAACGCATCACTCATGAAGAAACAGAAGCACTTTCTGATCTGATGCTCGTATCAGCAGAAAGACATCACTTGTCAGCTACGTTGAGGTTGGGGGAAGGATTGTGGTTTGTGTTAAGATTAAGACTTTGTTATGGTCATGTGACCTTTGTCGCCATGGCTACAATAATAACCTTGGGTTAGAATCAGGGAATGAACGTTGACTGCCAGAAGGAAACCAAACAGACTTTTTGTTGACCCATCAACTGCAGACATCATGGCTCTGTGACAATGCCACACTACTTCCTCCTTTTTGAGCCCAACAAACAAGAGTCATAACTACTCACGGTCGCTAGATGGCGCTGTCACTTGAACGTAAGCGTTACGTGGTTTTTGGAGGACAGTCTCCATTTAACAGACTGCTTCTCTTCTGTCCCACAGCAGCGACATGGTTCGGATTTAGGATGAAAAACTGCTGGAATTACAGTTTGAAAACTGGATTAAAGGCACAGAGGAGACCTTATACGGGTGAATGTAAAACTCTCCTCTTTAAACCCGTTTTCATATAAAAACTAGGAAAAGACGAGGATGAAGCAGCTCAGAGACTCCAAACACAGAAAATACAGTAGTTTCTACAGAAGTGGCATCAAGGCAACATAACAGAAACGATCAATGGCAAAAGCTGATCAGTTATCCCCAGTATGACCACATGGAGACACTTAACACACAGCTTCTCCAGTATGACGTGTTTAAATCGTGTGTATTTGAAATATTATTTAATATAAGAGCAGATATCTCTGGATGTCACGGAGGGTTAGAACGTTGCCACTTGTGCTGTGAGCTTAAACAACTCATCAGCAGATATGTAGCTTGTCATTCGCTTCACACATTTATAGAAATAAAAATAAAAACCCAACATCTACTTTATGCCAACAATGGCACCGTCTCCGTGGCAACGGCAAATGAGTCACCATGACAAATATGTGACACTGCACTTACTGAAGCCTATAGATCCCGGTGAGACGCAGACAGCTCAGATCCACAAGCACAGACAAAAATAACACACACACACAGCGTGAGCCAGGATGCAGATGATTGTAGCTACTTACAGGTGTGATGGGATGATAAATCCACTCGATCCCCTCCTCGCCTTTCCCCTGTCTCTTCCTGTTCCTGTGATTCTACCGCTGCCAAGCCGCTGAGCAGCAACCCAAAGCGGCGGACGAGGAGAAAATCATAGCCTGTCAAACGACTTGAGATCCACTCACAGTGCACTGTAGCAACACTACCCTCTCCTCCGTGTGCACCTAAGGCTCCTTCTGCCTCTGTTCCCATCCTCTGACCTGCTCCCGGTCTCCATCTTTCTCATCTTTCTTTATCTCTCTTCTCAACCCCCCCCCCTCTCAGCCACCCACCCACCCACAGGCCAGTCTGCAGCAGCAGGAAGCTCCTATCCACTTTTGGAGTGCAGTAAGCTGAGGAGCGATAAAGCGGGATGGACGTACGATCTAAAGACAGTGAGATTACAGTACGCGCTCGATGGTGAAGACGTCGGGCAGCAGAGCTCACGTTCTGAGGCTGTTGCCCACAGAGAGACTCGAAATCAGCTGTGTGAAGTTTGTGCATATGTGGAAGACGGGAAAAGAGACACCATGGAGACGGTTAGAGAGGGTTAAGATGGAGAGAATCAGCTGAGTTCCCCTCAGGACGAAAGACAGCACCTCGTTTCACGTTGTTAATTGAAGCAACGCCCACTTGGGCCAACCGGTCAGAGTTCGACAGCGACCACAACAGAATCAAACTCCCAAATCTGGTCAAACTCAGATCAAAACCACAAGTGCTTGACTGCACACTCAACCCGTTAGAGTATAAGCGAGACTCTTTTATTGACAGTGACACATTTCAAAGGATTAAAAGGACATTTTATCCAAGTCTTAAACTATATTCACATGCTCATACTGTGCTGTACTGGCCATCAAAAGAACCCCTTCTAACATGCTTTCAATGGAAAAGGTGGGGAACAAAATCCACGGCCCTTGTTCTGTGTAAAAATATATTCCAACGTCAATCTGAAGCCAATGTGAGGCTTCAGATCTAGTTAGAAAAATCAACTGGGTATCCTCCAAACGTACGGTGTGCTTAGCACAGAATCCCCTGTTTTCTGAGTGTTTACCTGCTGAGCTGCAGTGCAGGGATAGCAACACGGGGAAAGTAAATTCTTTAAACACTGAGACACAGTTTGTATAGTAACTGGCCAGGACATGCAAGTGTGCAGAATAGTGCAAACGTTGTTAAAAACACTATACTGAACTCATCCCGGAGCAACGCACACTGGAGCTCTCTCTCCTCGGTGTGAGGAAGAGGCCAGTTTGGGCCGAGATGCAGACAGAAGTCCTTTTGTTTTCAACACTACGTACAGAAGAATTTCTTCACCGGCAGCTGCATCAATAGATCAGAATGCAAAGATATTCCACATGTGGGCAAAGCAATTTAGCAGCAGCAGCATCACAAAACACATGCAAGAAATCTCAAAAACAGACGAGGCTGTAACAGTATATACTTCTTTAGTCCTTTAAAGTATCTCCACGATGGTGACCAGACCAAAAATGTCCCCTGCTGCTGCAATATTCCAGGTAGGTTCTAAGGTGGTAAACAGCTTGGTACCATCACAGCTTGTTAGCTCCGTCCTAGATACCTAACAAATCTTCTAGGCATCAAAACTATTCAAGTTTTCTCTGTGAGAGCAGCTTTATTTCCCCCTCTGGCCACAGCGACACGCTCTCTTCCTCCTGTCACTCTGGCAACATGCCGGCTACCATTACCTGCTCCAGGATAACTGACATGAAGGTCTGCTTCAAGGTCAACTCTGTAATCAGGTTGACGATGGGGGCTTGTGGGCCAGCGCACTTTTGCGTTTGCCACCGGTGGTTTCTGTGCCTTCAACACACCGTGGCCGACGGAAGGCTGCAGGAGTGACGGCGCTGCATGCACCTGTCAGCTGTCACCTCTCTCCGCGTTTCATCGCGCAGAACAGATGCACCGTGTGAGAGGCAGACACAGAGAAGATGCGTGTCAAAGGCCAGAACCAGAGGTGGCGTTTTAACACGGTGCTGCTAAGCTTCCCTGCACAGAGCTGTCCGTCAAACAGCGGCCTGGAGGGGAGAACACAGACCGGGTGTCATATACTGCACATAAACGGTAACACTCACAGAACCCGCGTCCATAGGAGTTCTGTCAGGAATCCAAAGTTTAAACCCATCACAGTCCAGATCGATTACAACTATTAATATCTTGGTGTTCTTGAGATGCAACAGCAGAAAAGCTAGTTCATGGATTTGTTACCTCAAGGCTGGATTACTGCAACTCCCTATTATTATTAGGCTGCACCAATACGTCCCTTAAGACTCTCCAGCTGATTCACAATGCTGCGGCACGTTTACTGACAGGAACCAGGAAAATAAATCCTATTTCTCCAGTACTAGCATCTCTACACCGGCTACCTGTAAAATGCAGAGAGAAAGGGAAGCAGCGGCGTTAGCAACAAGCATTAATGGGATAAGAGTGCCTACAGGTGGAGAGGGAGAGGAGCTCAGTGCATCATGGGAAGTGTCCCGGCAGTCTAGGCCTATAGCAGCAAATCAAAGTGAAAATGTCTGTTATCAGTAGATAAAGGTCATTTCTGGGAGACAGGGTTGCTAAGCTGCAGACAGACTGTCAGCATAGCAACATATCTACAGGTATTTTCTTTTGATTGAGTTTCGCTTATGTTTTGTGTTTTTAATGGAAATCTTGAAGCACCGATTCATTCAGTATCTTTCTTGTGTCAGCCACGTCCTCCTCTCAATTAATCCTGAGCTTGGTGTTTGTGTTTCTCTGTGCGCAGTTTAATTTAAGGCTTGTTCAACGATTCTGAGAGGAAATTGGGCTCAGCGTCTCTCACCCTGAGTCTCTTTATATTTTCATCTGCCTTTCTCACTGAGCTCAGGTCTCTTCTCTCCCTGTCCTTATCTGCATCCCTCTAATTTATCTACTGTAAGTACATCTGCCTTTCACCATCTGTCCCCTGCTGCAGTGATTTTACTGAGACTGAGTTCTCACAATTTTAGCAACTATCATTTCTTAACCAGCACGTCGTCACCGGGCTCCTCATACATGTAGAGGATATTATTTCCAATATCAAATCCCTGTTTCATGACATGTCTGTATGTGATCAAGGCATCTGCATGTTTGTTTAGCTCAACTCTAAAAGATTTTCTGACAATTTTAGTCAGTAATACGGTAATATAATGCCTCGTTTTTGTTTTTTAAGAGATGTAGCCTTCTGTTCGCCTTCCACGCAGCTTCATAAATGACAGACTGAATCTGTGCAGCAACCTTGAGTTGGTTTAAAAACTGGTACGTTATCTTTGAAAGCGATGACGCCGGAGGGTTTGTTCCTCTTCCTTTGTTCTTGTGGTGCAGTTGTGGGTGAGACCATGACACTTTTCTTACGGTTTTTGGTTGATGATGATTCTTTTTGTGTGTTCGCTGTAGCTGCACTTCCTTTTCATGCATATTAAAAATTTAAAAACACTGCTTTCCCCTGTCAGAAAGGTTGAATCGCCGCTGCATTCAGTCGTAACGACAATGAAAGTGTAACGTATAGATTTTGTGTGAAAATGTGAAACAAACTTTATTCCCATGGCCGTTGAAACACTCACAAAGTTAGTGATGTTTTCATCTCCCCGTCACGATGAACTCACTCAGCTTTGACTGCGTACAGTCCACACTCCTCTACAGCTACAGAAAATGTCACTGCGTTGTCTCCCTTTAGGTTTATCTCCGTCTTCACGTCCCTCCATCACTGTTTGGTTGTCACCACTCCCTCCCTTCTCCCTGCGCACTCATCTATTCCGCCTACACACCCACACAGACACACACACAGAAACACCCGCGTCATCTTATCTACTTTGACATCAGCATGTACAAGACAATGGAGAGGGACAAAATTAGAGAATGAGAAACAATATGTCAAGAAGCCCTTTTAACATTTCATCAGTAGGGCTGACTAGTAGCCATTTAGTTTTCACTAGTGGAGATTACATTTGAAGACACTACACAATGTCATTTTGACACGTCGAAATGTTAATTTAAGCCATCTGTAAAGCAATTTGGACATGTTACAAATATATTTTCACATGTAAAAATTACATTTCGACTAGTCAAAACTGATTTACAGCTCTTTAATTCAATTATAGGTATCAGTAATTGCTTTTTCACTAGTAAGAAAAATGATTACAGATATGTGCAATTACATTTTTGCAGTTCCAATACGTGGGCGTCACATCATAAAGTAACACAAAGCCATTGGCCGAACGTCTAACTCATGAAAGGCTAATTCTTTGTGAAAACGTGCTCTATTTTCTATTTTCCGTTGCCGAGTTTGGCAACACATCCGCTGCTCCACAGTCCAGTGAATCGCAGCAAAGCATCTAGAAACTGGTTTACTAAGCGCCATCTCAACTCAAAGACCAAGAAGAAGAAGAACATGGCGTAGCACGATTAAAAAATCCAGCTGGAAATGTTTTGCAATTGAACTTGCATATGAACAAGGGGTTTGCGGTGAGAGGGAGCTACGCGCCACAGACGCTTCGATTGTCAACATAACATTGTGAGTTGATTGTGAGTCTGAGTGATGCAGCCGCAGATGTCCGGACTCTTACTTCCTGTTCTGATAGGTTAATATTACTCAAAGGTCTGGTATACAACACGTAACAAGCTAAGTGAGGGCGTGGCCTGAATACAAGGTGCCCTTTTCAACACGTTTTCTACACAAACGTGAATGGGACATGACTGACTTGATTCTGATTTAAGTCATATTCTCCTGCATTTACATCAGTTAACAACACAGAAATAATCATTTAAATCTAAACATCTGTTTAGGCCAGCATCCATTCACTCTTCATCCCTCTCTCTCCTTCTCACTGTCACTTTATTGCCCTGTTGTTCCTCATTAACCTACACGTGCGTTTCATCCAAAAGCACACCGTGTTGCAAATATTACTTACTATCCATCTCTATATGTACGTCCCTCCAGTTTCCCTCCATCTCTTCATCAATCCACACAAAACAACAGCATTTCTCTCGTACGCCACAGCAACTGATGTGAGGCCTGACGGGATGGAAATGGAGAAATCTGTCATGCAGAACCTCACAAAGACAGTTTTGTCTTTCGTCTCTGGCAGACAGCAAAGACAAAAGTCTGTTAACTCGGAAGAAAACGCGGAGAGCAACAACAGAAGTGAGTGATGCAAAGAACGGTCACAACAGAGACAGAAGACAGAATTAAGTTTCTTATTTATCCATATATACATTTATGTAAAGATGGGTATCCAATAAAACCATACAAACCTTAAGAGATTCAAGATAAAAAGCCAAACAGACAGACAGCTGTCACACATGTGAATAAAAACAGACACCACAGAGAAGTAAGAAAAGACATAGCAGATGGACAGAGGAGGAAGGGTAATAAAAGTCTGGAAGAGAGACATTCAGAGTAGCTGCTTCCTGTCCGACTGTGAGCTGCAGGTTCTATAATGTTTAATGTGCCATCGGTGCATCCAGGTGCACTTCTGTCACACCTACCGTGTCATCACTGGCTCACTGTTGCTACCATCAAACATATTCAGCTCGAGTCCCAAAGGTGCAGATTTGATTTAAGAGAACTCATGAAAACAACACCTTTTTTTTTTTACTGAGGATCCATGTGGGGTTTCCACCATTATTAGTGGCTGTAGGAAAAGTTATGTTGATTTATTATTTAAGATTAAAAAAATAAAACTGCTTTATTGACACTGTCAGATGCAGCAACTTGAAATGTTACGCTGCCACGAAGGTGCCGGGGAGCAACTTAGGGTTCAGTGTCTTGCCCAAGGACACTTCAACATGTGGACAGGAGGCGGCGGGACAGAAGCACCAGGCCTGGGACTAAAGGTGGACCTGCTCTACCTCCTGACTCACAGCCGCCCTTAAGGAAAATAAACTTTCTCAACTTTTCCTTTTGTAACCGCTCGACTCAACAAAACAGGAAAAAGGAGAAAAGGTTCAAACTGTTGCATCAAGCCTAAAAACAAAACCTAGACACAAAGAGAGAAGACAACCTGTGGCCCATCTTCAGCTCTTTACCATTCTGTCTGAAAATCCGCTTTGACTCTGGAGAAAACTACCCAAACACACACAGACACACACAGTTATGAGAAGGACAGAAAAAGTCTGAAGTACAAAGTAAAAAGTCTTAAAACAAACTTTCAGTGTGCAGAGTGAGGACAGAATTCTGCAGGTTTCTCAGCATGAACATAAGGATTGAACGCTTCGAGATAATGGGAGATACTTTACATATCTGAGGGAAGAGAGAGCAAAGGAATCAGTGTTTACTTCCATCTGTGCAAAATGTCTCTTTCTAAATCTCCGCCGGTGATTGGCACAACGTGGACAAAGCTGAAGTCGTGGGCTGCCAGCGGCCAAATGAAAGCAAC